>JANHGB010028201.1:34294-49565 GCA_026283785.1 Coracopsis vasa | reverse complement strand
TCTGTTCAAGACAGAAGTCTAGGCTTGAGCAGGGAAGGATCACAGATGTGTCGCTGCTATCAACTCTGGAGTGTCATGTGTGAATCTCACACTCGGTAGGCAAGAGTCTTTCTTACCTTGGACAGACAACTCTGCGATGGTCCTGCTTCCTTCCTTCATCTCACAAATGTAGACAGCATCATCGTCTGCAGTGATGTCCTGGACAGTGAGGCGGCGATATGTGCCCTCTTCTTCGATGTTGTATTTCTTGCTCTGCTGGAGTTTGGTTTCCTCCTTGAACCAGGATGTCTCTGTACTAGGCACGGGCACTTCACATTGGAAGGTGGCAGATTCTTTCTCTCTCACTTCAAGATCCTTCAGTTTTTCCTTGAAGGGTATTGAGGGTTCTTAAGAGAGTAAAAACACAAAGGATAAACAAGAGAGTTTGATGGTCTGTGGTAAGAGCTGTGCAAATAAATAAGTTAATAAAGAAAATTTAAACAATAACACTTCTTGTGTTATTAATTTGTCCTGAGCCACCATCTAAACCTATAATCAAGCCCTACTACAGCAGGTGTATTGCTCTAATGTAAAAAGAATCTTAGATCCCAGCAGAAGTATTCTAAGGACTTATCTAAAACAACATAGTATAGGTCTGAACTGCAGTACTTGCCCCTCAACACCACACAGAGGTTTTTGCTCCAATCCAGAGCAATGCGAACAAGTTGGTGAAGTACCAGGTTAAAGTCCGCTCTTGTGGCCTGCTTGTCCTCTAGCACAAACATCTCTGCACTTCACCTCCTCGTTTAGTGATGCCAGTAAGATGAAGGGCAGGGCCCCACAGCCTAACTTTATACGTAACAACAGCCACTTCATGTCAGAGTATAAGCCTTTAAAGTAATAATGCTACCGGTGGATAAACAGCAAACAAGCCTGTTACAGGAAAAGCAATTCTAGGTGAGGGTGTGAGCATCTGAACTGGTCAGCTGGTGCAAGAACCAATGTTTTTAGGGGTCTTGCAGCAAAAGCGAGCTCAGCAGAGTGATCTAAAAGGCACAGGAAGATGAGCAGTGGCTGTGTACAAGACAGATATGGGGGACAGCACAGGAGTAACTAATTGAGGGGTTTTCTGTTCTCCCCACCAGCAGCAAAGGCTCTGTATCAGCTTTTGTCAGCGACAATAAAAGAAGTGGAAAAAAAGCCCAAGTCTCCCTTCTGCCTCTGCTTTCCAGCAGTGAAGCTGCTGTGCTCTGGCTTGTGGAGAAACCAGAGTGCAGATCAAACATGCGAAACAGCTGCATGGCAGTGAGGGAAGACATTTTGCAAACAGAACGATGTTTAATTCCAGTGACAGCTGCACTGTGAAATCACCCTGACACCTCAACACTAAACCCGAGAAAGGGGATTGGACTGAAGAGGACAGCTGGGGGTCACAGCCACAGGACTGCTGTCGTGGTCATGTCACAGACTTGGATGAGTCAGGGCTGATGCATCACCACTTATGCTTCATGAGAGATCATGTCTTGACATGTACCTTCATTTTCTAATAACTACTATACCAGCTCCCAGCCCTCTTTTGTGACTCCATTCTCCCTCTCCCTGATCACAAACATTCTCCCAGGCTGGTAATTGCATATGTTTACTAAGAGTTGTAGTCATGTAGAGAGTAGCAGTCACTAATGCCAAGTGTTAGTCAAACAGGAGTAGACTCTCACACGGAAGAACTTCTTCCAAATATCTCAATCTCCCCTCTGTCAGTTCAAAGCCATTCCCCCTTGTCCTATCCCTACCTGCCCTTGTCAAAAAAACATGACAATTTGGTTATTTTCTTAAAAACTGTTGCCTTGCTGCACCTTAATTCCAGGCAAGTCGAAGTCGCCTTGAAAAGCCTCAACTATGGTTACACAGACCTGACCTGCCCACATTTCACATGTTAACTATCCTTTTTTCTTTAACCAACAGGCAACTCAGACACAACCCCACAAATCATTTCTGGAATCACCCCATGCAGTCGAGGGGAATTAAGCAGTTGTAATTCTCATGCCATTGGAACAAGCGAGAGGATGAGATCAAGAAAGCATTGATCAGAAGGATGTCAGCCCCTAAGAGCTGGATGAAATGTTGCTGGTGAGATAGGAAAGAGTCTGGAGCTGACACTGAGAATACATGGACATGCCCAAGGGCCAAAAAGTAACATAAGATGCACCTGAGAAGCACAGAAGTGTATTCTCATACTTGGAGCAACTGGCGATATCACTAACCCCTCTCCCTTTACAGCCACTAAGCAGTACCTAAGGTAAAAATAAAAAATAAAAGAGAAAAAAGGAAAACTACTCTAGGAAATAGCTCCTAAGTGTACAAACACAGAATAGTTGGTTGACTTTTCAGTCGTGTTGCAGTAACACCATTACCTTTCCAGCCAGAGAAAGTAGGTGCAAGGCTATATTTGACAACTTGGTGTCAGAGATATCGTTTGAAAACAACTTTGATTTTGTACTTCTGACATGTGCACACACGTCTTATCTCACTCTGAATGGGGCTTCAGAGACACAGTAGCTGATAAACTGAATCAAAGCCTGGGGTTCCCCCAGCTCACTGTTTTTTATGCTTTGGAGATGTGAGAGAGGCTCCAAAACCCACAAATCTCCTCTTCCTGAATATATCTTCATGCTCTTTACATGGTGTAACATGTACCTCCTCAGAGAGAGGAGGTTAATTTTGGTAAGGGGCCTACAGAAGGACCACATTCCAAACAATTCATCTGGCCTATAACCAGCCCATTACCCAGGTCAGATAGATGCTGAGATTGGTGGCCAGGAGGGAACAGAGTTTCCAGCTAATCAACAGGCAAACCATATCTCAAGGAAAGGTCTGTGGAAGGCAGGTGGCTCATCTTCCTTGCTAATGAACTAATCAACACAGACCAATAACCAGATAATATTTACATGAAGAAGACTTATCCTGAGGAAGGAAGCACTAAACTTTACACCAGCATTTCAGTGTACTTTCCACTTAACTAGCTAAATGTGAAAACAGATACACCTACTCTACCATTGGCCAGCACAGTGAGTTAAGAAGCGACCTCTGTTACTCTCTTTCAGCCCATATTGTCACGCAATCTGCCAGATTTTGACATTTACATTGCAAATTCTCTAATGTAGGCATCCTCTCTTACCTATCTGCACAGCACCCAGAACAAGTCAGAAATATTCTGGGCTGTAACTCCTACAGGCACATCGGAAAGAGCTGCTGCAGACAGTTTTTAATATTAATCTGGTTTTAGTCAAAGCAGAACAGAAATTCTCATTAAGACATATAATGAAGGCAGTAACATTTCTAAAGAAGGAGACATAAGAAACAAGAGTCTCAAATGCCTGCCTACTGGGAAAAATGTGAGATAGAAACAGTAAAGCAAAACCCTGAGGGAGCATACAGCAAGAGCAGCTTATGGAGTTAGCAGGAAACTGCAAGAGCTTATATCAGACATGAATTTGGCTGCTTGTCTTGAGAACATATTTCTCCAAAGAGTCATAGGCTTTTTGTTTGGTCCATACCAAGCAAACTAGCAATGAGATGATGTTATTTTTTAAAAGCAGGTCCTGCTAACACATATTTTGCTAAGAATAGGTGCAGCCTGCAAAGAAGCCAATGTTTTCTTAACCTTCTCAAGGCATATGTTCCTGCTTGACCTGGTCTTCTCACTCGCCTACATTTCCCTTTGCTTATTTCTGGCCTACTCACAGGCTCTCCTTTTACTATTCCAAAGGCAAGTTTTCCCTCTGCCTAGCAAAAATGGTCCAGTGAGAGTAAGAATATGGAAAATCCTCCCAATAGGAGCTCTCTAAAGGTGCACAGACAAGACTCCAGCACCTTGTAACTTTGGTCTTCCTAGTTATTGTGCTTTACTTTCCAAATTTCCTTTCTGCCTCCAAACTTCTCAAGTTGCAATTCTCTTTCAGATCTCAAATGTGACTGTCATGACAGTGGACATCCAAAATCACTCCAGGTCAGAGGCAGCATGGAGCAAGAGCAGGTCATGAAGTCTGCTTTTCCAGTCTCTATCCTATTTGGCTTGCAACCTTTAACCTTTTCATACAGTATCTGATTACTGTATTGAGGGACTCAGATTAACATTGCTTGGACCAGGTCCAAGGATGGAGACCTGTATGCTGTTCTTGCTAACTTTATACATGGTTTAGGGTCATCTCCAAAGCCTTCAGGATATTCAAGTTGGTTATTCATGTTCCTTCCATTCTCTCTGCTCTTCGTGAAAGAGGTTTACCCTTGTGAACCATTTACTAACTTGTTCTACATCTATTCTACATCTTGTTCATCAGCTACCTGGGAATTTTTCAGGGCATGGCTTGTGATTTTATCCCTGCTGTAGACACTTTTCTGAATCAGAGCAATCAACTTTTAGGTTTCCTTAATTGTGCAAATGACACTGCCCTGAAGCCTCTCCTTTGAGATTAATGTCTGATTCACTACTTGGCATTTAGGAACAGCCCAAAAATCACTTTTATTTCAGCTCTATGTTCTTTCAGGCATGGGCTTAGCATAGTGCTTACAAATGGGTTGGGGCTCTAGATCTAGGATCTAGATTAGATTGACAAAAAATAGGTGGCTTTTCTAGAGGTTTGACCTGTGCCCAAGTCCTATGCCTTGAGACACTTCTAAGACCCAACTTACAGACAGGATGTTGGGCTAGGTAGTCTTTTTCTATTATTACCTTCAAATGACCCATAAATATTCTCACTTGCATTCTTGTGTTGAAAATCTGTGAGGCAAAATGTCAGATCATATTTATCCCCATGGTGCTTGTCTTTCTTGGTACATGTCTGTACAGACACATGCTACAGACGCAGCATCACAGGCTCTACAAATATGCTGTTACCTGCAGAAAGACCAACACAGCAGCATGGTGCTCACCAAGGGTAGCTGCTTAGAGAATTTAGCCTCTTTTGCATGACTGAGCAAAGGGAGGTTGCATGGCAAGATGACCTATCTCTCTAAACCCGATGCCAGATGAGCTAATGGCATCACTAATGACATAAACAACAGAATTAAAAGCTCACTTCACTACTACATCATTCTGAGCTGTCTTTGGAGGGCTGAGATGGAATTCTGGTGACACAAAGGAGAATCATCACTCAGGGCCTAAGTATAACCAACACACATAGATTTTCCATGGCAGCCTTGGTCAGAAACCCAAACATGGCACAGCGTAACAAAGAAACAAACCACAAACATTTCCATTTGGGACTTCTGACTCACAGGCATATCCTGACAATGGACATTGATCGATAACCTTTTCCCATGGCGCTCGCTCTCAGACTCGCTGCCTCGCATGCTTTCCCCATCTCCTTTGGAAGAGGTTGCACCCATGGAGAATAATCAGATAAGCATGGGCAGAGGGGAGGGGTTTGTCTCTGCAAGACAGGTGCTGGGCAAGTAACAGAGCTTGAGCCATCCTCAAAGTGAACATCCACCAAAGGGCCAGGCTCGGTCTTCAGCTCTGAGTCCCGACTCATGAGGTAATCACAGCTTTATGGAAGAGGACAAATGCCCTTCCCAACGTCACTCAGCACCTCCAAGAGATAGCAATGAGTGGGACGAGCGCCAGTGAGTTCCATAGATCAGGTGTCACTGATGGACATGGGCACTATGTCACTGACGGGAAAGATGGTGAGTATGAAAGAGAGGTCCAGAAACGGGAAACCAGAAAAAGAAGTAAAAACCGAGAGTCTTAAACACAGACCATTCCTACTCATTAGGACTTTTAACTTATTTTGCTGCTAGTCAAACCCCACTACTTTCCACTCAAGCAGCAAAGCCTTTTGCGTCCGAGAGTTAATTTACAGGTGCTGCCTGGGTTGCAAACTGTAACCTTGCCAAATGGAAGAGCAGCCTGAAAATTTAGAGCTTCCTTTGTGAAAATGTGTGTGTCACATTTTCTGTCACTATTTTGAGGAACTTGGCCTGACCTCCACCAGCACTGAGGGACTTTCTGAAGGTAAGTTCTTCACCACTGACCACAGCAAATGGAGGCATCCTGGTCCTGGTAGAGTTCTGGGAGCATACGAGGACTACAGGCTATCCAGCAACACAAACCGAGAAAACTCAGAAGAACCTGGCAAGAACAAGGCTGCTGTTGGGTCACTGTACAGGGAAACTGAGATGGACTGTAACTAGAGTTGGAGTAGGAGTAGGTCCCCCAAGGGATCCAAGGCAGCCTGACACACTCAGCTTGCAGGGAGGAGTTTCCTCTACTACTGCTTAAATGGCACGTGTATGACAGTTTAACTAAGTCATGTGGTGAATATAAATTCAGATGTGACTAAAGTCTGGAGGATAAGATGAGGCTTTAACAGTCACTGATCCAGAGTGTGGTAACACGTCTCCTAGGTTACTATAAAATCAGGATGGATGGGAACACTAGAGATCTGGTTCATCCTTGGTGCCCACAACCAGACAGTTCTACAACATCTATCCCTGACTGTGAGGGTGATGAGGCCCTGATACAGGCTGCACAGAGAAGCTGTGGCTGCCCTATCCCTGGCAGCGCTCAGTGCCAGGTTGGATGGGGTTTGGACCATGGTCTAATGGGAGGTGTAAGGGGGTTGGTATTAGGTGATTTTTAAGGTCCCTTCCAACCCAAACCATTCTATGATGCTACGGTTCTATTACTGGTGCTCGTTTAGTCCACTTCCTAACCCTCTCTAGTGATGCAACTCTCTCCCTAGATCATCTATTCCAGTGCTTAACCCTGTTTACAGCTGGAGGGTTTTATCCATGTCTAACTCACACTCCTGCGCAGTTGTTTGGTGGCAGAAGTTTTGTTCATGCTCCTGCCCCAAGGGCTGTCCAATTGCAGGCTTGTCCACCCCAGTGAGAAACACAAGCACCTACCTTTGACGGTGACAAGCACAGAGCTGTATGTCTGGCCTGCCAGGTTGGAGGCCGTGCAGGTGTACAGCCCATTGTCTATCTGCTTGCAGAAGAGGATCTTCAGCACAAAGCTCTCCTGATCATCCTCATAGATGACGTGCCGCCGTCCTTCCACAATGACCTCATTGTCCTTCTTCCACACAATCTCTGGTTTGGGTTCACCCGTCACATAGCAGCTCAGCTTGGCGTGCTTCCCCTCCGTCACGCTGCACACGCGTGTCAGTGACCCAAAAGTCGCATTGCGAGCCCCTTTGGTGGTGAGCCCAGCAGCCCTCTCGTAATCCCGGGAGAGGCTGTAACCAATGCTAGACAGCCCTTCTGCCATGGAGTAAGACTGGGCAGACACTGAATCAAGAGTCCCATGGGAGATGTCCATCTTCCTGATCTCCTCCCGCCTCTTTTGCAAGTGAGACAACAAGGATGTCGTCTTACCGCAGCTGGTGTCAAAGTGGCTGCTGCTGCCCGGGTTGGAAGAGCCCTGCTTTTCCACTACCAGCGCAGCTGAAGCGCTGGCAGAGCCGATGGGGTTCTCTGCCCGGCAGGTGTAGGTGCCACTGTCTGCCAGCCGGGCACACTGGATGGTGAGAGCGTTTGACTCCCCAGAAGACTCAATCTGAAAGCGCCCAGCATCAGCCCGGTTCCGCACGTGTTTGCCGTCCTTCTCCCAGTTCACGTAGAGAGGAGGGCTGCCCTGGATTTTGCATTTGAACATGGCATCTTCTCCCAGTGTTACTTTGATGGAGGAGGGTTTCTGGATGAAGTACGGGGCTGACTCTGTTACTGTGGTCTCTTCTCCAACTTTGATGCTGACAGCTGCAAAAGCTTCACCGATGGTGTTCTTGGCTCGGCAGATGTATTGGCCACTGTCCTCCAGGCTCAGATCATAGATGGTTAGCTGATACAGATCCCCATCTTCTGTGGTTTTAAACCTTCCCCCAGACTGGACTGGAAGTTTATCCTTTTCCCAGCTCACAGCTGGGATGGGGTTTCCAATGATCTGGCAGCTCAAGGTGGCATCCTTCCCCACAGACACTATAAATGCCTTAGGCCGGGTCAAGAACCGGGGAACTCCACTGAATGAGCTGTAATCCATCCTGGTTTCCTTCCTAAAGGGTGACAAAGAAAAATATCAAGAGAAAGCAGATTAGATGGGGAAGGCAATGAATTGCTGTACTTCCCTGTATCAGGGGGGTGGAACTGGATGATCTTTAAAGTCCCTTCCAACCCAAACCATTCTGTGATTCTATAATCAGGATGATTGTCACCTGCGACAGTCATGGTTTCATTGTCCTTCTCATTAGGCCTTGGAATATTTTAGGTCTTGCAGATTCCTTAGATTTGAGCTCAATAAACTGCTGATGAAGAAAGTCACTCACTTCCTCATGGAAGTCACTGTATAAAATACAAGTCTTTCGGCAGTTCATACAGAAAGAACACAGTGGTCCCTTTTAGCTTTGGCACTAGGAGAGTGACCTGCACTAATGCTATATAACATACGGGCTGCTTCTGTAGCCACAGAAAAACAAACAGACATTCAATTCCTAGAGATTTGTCTAACCATTAAGATACCTCCTCCATCATGCTCATCTCTTCATTTTTATTTCTCTTTTTCTATCACATTTTTCTTGCTCTGTTCAATTTTTGTCTTTCTCCTTGCTTTTTTTTGTTTTTAATTCTGCTTCTACAATAATGCTCCATCTCTCACCCTCTCTGATCATCACCCATCCCTATGTCTTGTTCTCTAAACCATGTTCACACAAACCTTACAGTAAATGCCTCTACTGTAGAGGCCAACCTAGGAGACACACAGATAAGCCTGTCACATTATTGAGGACATTTCTCTTTATTGCCAGCTTCTATTCAACACAACCATTGAGATGCAGCTATTTTGATAGTCATAGTAGACAGTGAGTATCTATGGCTTATAGACAGCCTCATCCAGGTGGAATAGGGCCTGACACAGCTACAGGGGGGATGGGCATTTGTGCACAAGTATGGCTTGGTGCACATGCATCATGTTCCTAAGAGCGCAAAGCCACATGAAGGAACCACTACAAGGAGTGTGTGTACCAATCCAGAGAGTGCCAGCCTTTTCCAAAAAGACCCCATGTGGCTTAGGGCTTACAGGAAAGATGTCTCATTGCCTGCTTATTCACAACTGCTCTCAGAGGGGCTATGCAGCAATCTGAAACTGTTTGATGACATGGACCAGCCAATGGAATGAGTCTTAAACAGTGTTCAAAACTGAATCTCAGAACAATTCTGGTGCTGTTGTGTCCTGAGAAAGTCAGAAGCAATCAGTGGCACTAATCCTTGCAGCTATGTTCACAGAATCGACCCATCCCTGTGCAGCTGAAGAGCAATACAACAGCACTCACCACCTTAAGGGTCCCCTGAAAGTCCACATAGCACGCAAACTTTTCTTGCTTCCCCACTACTCCTTATATGGACCCCTGAGTGTATTTTCCCTTCTGCTGGAATGAATCTACTCCTAATCCTCCAAGAAGACCTTTTCCGTGAATTGGCTAGCATTTACTTCGATAAGTATAGCACAGCTAAAGACCTGGTCTCAACCCCATTAACACCAGTAACCATGCACCAGCTGCCTTCTCCCCAGGAGCAGGATTAGACATAGTGATAGTGCTCTGTAAGGAAAGCAAGCTTCCCAGCTCCAGACCTCTCTGAAAGTCCTACTCAGAAGACTTAAGTGCACCGTTTCTCTCCAAGCAACTACATCTCTTTGGCCTTGTGATGCCAGACACTCCTATCTTAGCAAGCTCATGAAGCTGAGCTATCTGAATGGTCTCTACTCGGGGTGACTGCAGTGTTACTCTCACATCTGTGCTTTTTCACCTTCAAAATGCTACACAAAGCAAAACAACCTGGGCACTGCGTGTTGTAACTCAGAAAGGAAATAATAACCAGTGACCGCGACAGAAATATCCTGCTTAATCCTACAGCAGTTTGGCTTCCTCGCTGGCCACAAATCCACCCACTCTCTCACCCAATGGCAGATGCTCTCACAGTCTCTCCCCACCTCCAGCAGAAATCAGCAGGAGCAGACAAAATCCTGCTTTCATTTCTTGAGTCACCATCTGAGCAGAGGTTTCGTTATTTTCTCCATCCTCCTCCAGCTCCTCTTGCAGTGCCTTAACTTTAATGTGCAAATCACTGATGGCACCAGGAAGGATTGGATTGACCTTGGGAAAACCACTTATTTTCCAGATGTCTTGGCTCCCCTCTCATTTCTTCTTCATATCAAGACAGGGATGGTGTCGCAAATAATTATGTGCATAGTGTATATATGACAATGTACTCACTGAAATATATGACAAATCATTTAAGAAAATTAATAATAGATTATAATTTTGATGGTTTAACAGATTACAATTTTTTACTGATGGTATAGCTGAGTTTGTTAACCTTTAAACTTAATTTGAGCCACAGATATAAGACAAAACCAAACACAGCCTTCTTTCTATATTTAACAGAAAAATACACTACCTCCTATCCTTTCCTGTCTCTCCCTCTCCACAGAACATACAAAACTCTTATTCCACCAAAAATCCTTAGAAAGCTTAAATCTGGGGGTAGGGGGGAAGTAATGGGGAAAAATCACTTTTTGTATACACTAAGAGTGCAAAGAATGATTGACTTCGGGTCACTAGTGTGAAGACCAACTGACTTTCTATAGAGTGATCACCTTCAATACTAGTTGCAATGACTATTCAGAACTACTTTTCCCTTGGCTTCAAGCTGGTCTAGAACTCTGTGAACTAGTTTGCACTTCTATTGTCCCTCTTACTACATCAACCCTCAACTATCTCAACAACTACCTTCTTACTACCTTCTACCTCTGTCCTCACTTGAGCTTCAAAATGTATTTTCCATAAACACTTGCAAAGCTGCAAGCAGAGAAGCTGCATGAATGGTTAGAAGACACAGATACAAGCCTTGGGCTTGAGCCAAAGTACATAGAAGTCAGTGGAAATTTCCACTGATGTCAACTGATTGACAGTCAGAGTCTTCTGGTAATTTGGGGAAGGACCATTTCAATGTTCAGAGGGGGATGCTGGGATTCGAGTTCAGCTCTGGAGAATCCAGCAGTAACATTCACTACATTAGCTAAGAATTAACAATCAAAACACAGACTCAGAGTTCATGTCCTAATCTTTCTCAGCCATTTGCTTGAATTTCAGCCTGCACTGTGTCATCAAAGCACTTTCATCCATCTTAAGAAGACATTACCATGTCTCATCCTTCCCACATCCTGAATTGTTTCTGACAGATGTGTCACTCTGACTCATTTCCACCTTCAAATCCATAGCATCTAAAAGGGCAAAACATAAACTCCTCCTTCAAAGTGGGCTCTGCATTAACATGGAAAAGTGCCTGTATCACAGAGATGGCTGCAGACACAGGAGGTGCCTGCTTAGGAGCCAACTGGTGACCTTTCAGCAAACAGTGGCTTCCCTCAAACCACCTGCCTGATGTTTTCCTCAACATCCTCCTGCTCCCCAGGAGGCATATCCATGTCTGGAGGAGAGCTCTGCTCTGTGGGAGCGTGGTGGGTGCTCTCAAAGCCTGGCTTTTACAAGGGTGAAAGCAGGAATGCTGCTCGCTTCCTAAAGCAATTGTGCATCCTCTTCCCCTGCCCTCCTGTGATAAACAGTGCCCAAACAACCCCCAGCTGCTCACTGGCATCTCTGGTAGTCAAGAACAGTTAAAACACAGGGAAGCTGCTGTATCAGGTGCCTGTTGTTTTTGCTCCTGAACCATATCAGTACAGTAAATCCATCCAAGACTCTTCTTTCCAGTGGCCATAGCCCCAAGGTTCAGCATCCCTCTCCCATTGCTTCCAAACACTCGCCTGGTGTTTGTAACTCACTTCTCTCTGTCAGGTACAAGCCACTGTGTCCGCAGACTTCCCAGTGCAAGGTGAGGCACCCACGTCCTGTGCTGTGACCTACATCACACCCTGCTCTCTATCAGCTTTCATCACGTGCTATCACACTCAATGGTTCTTATGCATGAATCAGGCTTCCCAGGGCAGTGGTAGAATCACCATCCCTAGAAGTGTTCAAAACACACACAGATGAGGCCCTCGGTGGTAAGGTTTGGTGGTGGACTTGACAGTCCTGTGGTAATGGTTGGACTTCATGATCTTATAGGTCTTTTCCAACCTAGTTGATTCTATGAGTCTATAAGTCTATGAAGGGCTGGGATGCCAGAAGAAAATCCAGGGATCAGTAAAAACAGTGCATGCTCATCAATATTATTTTAGATTTGTTTCCAACATGGTAGGAAAGCACAATACGGTTTATTCCTTGCTGCGCCACTGGCTTACACTGATAAGCATGAAAAAGTCACTCAAACTATCATATCTTTAGTCCCTCTCTGAAAAAGAAGGGTAAAAACCTTGCCTTATGGATGCCAAGAGCATGAAATCGGTAACAGGTGAGAAATCCTAACCTGTGGCAAGGATGAAGCTGCATAAGTAACTAACACTCAGACAGATCAAGTACTTTAGACAGGCTGCACTAGATAAACCACATTTTATAAGTCTAAATGGCATAAAATCCATTGCATTAGTTTAGACTGATAAATAGATTGAGGAGGAAGAGGAAAACATAGCCTTGAGAAAATACTGAAAGGATGAGATTTAATATTTCTGCAGTGTAACTTGTTAACCAGTTTAGTAAACACACTAATTCAGCTTCTTTATATGTACATTCAAGTGGTTTAAAGAATAGCGTCTCCCTGCAAGGGCCAGGACAGCTACTTTGGAAGTGATAGAACCAACAACAAAGCATGAATAAACTTAGTCAGTGCAAATGCCCTTTCCAATTAATCTCAGGCATTTACCAGTGTCATATTTCTCCTTGTAATCTCTCTGTGATTAATCATTTTCAGCAGAGATCACATTCCCATCTGGGTATTTCTGAGCATGCCAAAGGCAAGGTAGCAGCACTTGTAATTTTACTTATGTCTTTACTCATTCAGATTTACACTGGTTTATGTTTGGGGGAAAGAGGCACAAGTGTACAGACCTGTCTGATAATGCAAATACATCAAATCACTGCCAGGCACCAGCACACAGCCATGCAGCTGGTAAAGGCCTCCTACCCACTCTTGTCCTCACCATTTTCAGCCTCTGCCCCATACCTGCTTCTCCACAGACAAGTAAGCAAGTGCCTTGCAGTGAGAACAACACAAATGATTCCAGTTCCCACTAGAGTAGTCTGAGGTGGTGCTCATCAGGAGATCCATCAAGAGACAGAGGATCCTGATGGCAGTGCCATCACTCTCCACCTCCTGTGATTCACTTTGCTGTGCTGACTGATGGGTTGGTTTCATGTTGCTTCATCAATGCTGAGCTGCATCTGGAAAGCCTTCAACAACTTCTGAGAAGACAGAGGTCCCACACCATGGGATATTGCCCCTCAAGCAGTCAGCAGCCTGTGACGATGCTCTTTGGCATGAGAGCAGGTGGCAGATGATTCTCTATCCAAGCCTTTCAATACAATGGTTAGAAAGGGAAACCTGTCCACTGTGACTCTAGGCAAAGAACAAGGAGCACCATGGAATCCATTTCAAAATACTTCCAAAACAAACGTGGCCATAGGTAATCACTGGCATAATCGGAGATTTTGAGGATGTAAAGTGCAGGTAAAGCCAGGTATCTAAACCTAAGAGACCACTAAAATCCAAAATCAGGAGCACATATATTCTCTCGACACCACATTAAGACCTATCACATGCGTGCTTGTTCATTTTCTCAATCCTCTTTCACCTTTTATTTGCTCAAATAGCAAACAGTTGATTTGGGTCTTTTGCTTGCCTTTGGAATTCATGTTTCCTGGACTTTCTCTGCAATGACAACTGCTAAGCCTTGTACTCCTGCTCCTGATGGGAAAGCCAAGATTCGCAGGGAACCTCCCACCTCTGGGTCCTGAGCTTTCAAAGAACATCACTAAAACAGAAGCTCCAGATAAAAATCAAGGTACTGCTGGTATTACTGCAGTTTACATGACATATCTGCATGTATTGTTCCATCTAAAAACATCAGGAAATGGAATCTGTGGGTGGGAAGGGAAGTTGATGGGTCATCAAATGGGAAGTGTGGGTTTCCCTTGATGTTTAAAGTTCTGCTGAGGGAAAACAGCAGTAACCCTGCTGCCCTATTACTTCTAACAACCTCCTAGGGAATGGACAACTTTGAAATAGCACAAGCATTTGGTGTCAGCTGCAAGCTTAGTGACATCAGATGAGCACTGATAGGTGCCTACAAGCCATTACACCAGACATCGTGCTTTAAGGGTGAAATGCACACCAGCACATACAGTGCTGCATGCCCATTACATCTCTAAATCAGGTGTAAGTAGAGATTTGAGCCAATGCACTCATACGAGATGGCAGAATTTATCTGATGCCCATTTCATCACAGCAGGAACAGTATCTGTCACCAAGGAGTTGCACTTGGAGCTTAGCTTGGGCTAGTCTGAATTCAACTTCAGTGAGGGACAACAGATTCTGGCATGTTCAAAGGTCATTTGATGAGCAGATGGAAGAGCTTTCCGTGGTGTTTTGGAGGATCGGTCTCCATGCCCTGTAGGAGATGTTCGACACAGAGTACCTGCAATAAACTAGGCCTATTGCAATAAACTTCTAACTCAATTCAGAATAAGGCTCATTTGCACTCCTTGTCATCTATTGCCTCCATAGCAAGTCAAAGTCAGCCAGGGATGTTATGGAAATGCCACAGCAGGTCTGGGGGTAACATGGTGTTAAACATGGTGAGCAGCCCTCACCAACTAGATAGTTAACATCAAGCCAAGACAATAATTCCTGACCTTCAGGGTAGGGCTAAACATGCGCCAACTCTCTAGGAAGGCACCTGCATCACCTTGTGATCGCAGTACTAAACCTCTGTCAATAACCTGAAATATTTCCAATGACTGGCAGCAAGCAAAAGAATTAAACAAATATTAGAACATTCCAACAAGAAGAAAAAAAAAAACAAATCGCATGGTTTGTGCACACTACCAGGCAATCCAGTCAGATCACCTTCCAGCCATATAACTAAGCATGCACTTCAAGTAAAACATGGAAGACTGAAGCCACTTAGATGATTTGTATGGTAAAGCACATATTATCTCTTCGATATAGAGAAAGACTTACTGCTTATAAAGCTCTTTCCTCTTTTAACCATATGGCCAGCAATCACTTTCCATCACCACACCAATAGCTTAAAGCATCACAGAAGGTTTGGGTTGGAAGGCACCTTAAAGCTCATCCAGTTCCAACCCCCTGCCACAGGCAGGGACACCTTCCACTAGACCAG
>JANHGB010028201.1:0-34194 GCA_026283785.1 Coracopsis vasa | reverse complement strand
TGTGTTATACCTTAGTTACTGGACTGTTCTTATCTCAACCCGTGGGAGTTACATTCTTTCGATTCTCCTCCCCATCCGTCTGGGAGTTGGGGGAGTGAGTGAGCGGCTGCCTGGTTCTGAGTTACCGGCTGGGCTTAAACCATGACACCCCCCCTCCCCCGCACCCCCAAAGAAACAAAAATTCTCTGTCCGTTCTTTGCTTTAAAAATGCAGGTATGCAGGATGGTTTTGGTGATAACAAATAGGCTGCAAATGGCATTTTCCCAGGTGCCTTGTCTCTTTGGATTTTTTCCCTGAGTCCAGTCTCTCCTGGGTTCATTAGACGGAAATTTCACTGTGTGAACCTAGCTGAATTTAGTGGGTTTAGTATTCAACAGAGTATTCAACAAAAAATTGCACTAATTCCAGCAAGACAATAGAGTATTTATTGTGTCTCCATACTTGAAATCAAGTGGGCTGTTCTTAATCAAGTTTCATGTTCAATCTATTAATTTTACAATTATCAGTAAAATTTCCGATAGGCTTCGATAATAACACTAACATTCTATATAATCAAAGAAAATCATATAAATGGCCTTTTTAAACTATGTGCTGAAAAGAGCATAAGCTGTGCATTACTGACAGAGCTGGTCCCCAAGCTGTACAGAATTTCCTCGTGCTGCATGAGTAATAGTTTTGGGGTCTTTTTAATAAATGAGTAGAATATTTCCTTTTTTTCCTTATCGAGGAGATTTTAGTTTAGCTTTGGTTTAATGTATTGTGTACTATCACCTTTACAAATAACGGAGAGATTTCTTCTGGCTGTTTGAGCTCTCATTCCATAGATTCTCTTATACTACTTAAGTTCTCCCCAACCTCAAATGGGAAGAAAGAGTATCTGAGAACCTAGGCAGCATGTCAACGCTGTGTGCTCTATTTTCTTCTTTTTCCTTGATGGAGTATGAATAAAACCAAAAATCTACTTGAACAGAAGGTGAAAGCACATATCGTCTGTTCTTCCAGATTTTTTTTTCTCATAATTCTCTTAGCAGAATTTGAAAAAAACTTCTTTATGAACTAAAAGCAAATTGACTGACCTAAAATTTCAATGTACCTTCCATCAATGGATTTAAATAGCGAAATTATGCAGGCATTTCTCAGTATTTAGGCAATCAAATTACTAAATGCTGGAAATGCCAGCAATAATGCCAGTTCTTGTCCTGTTTACTTTCTGTGTTTGAAACCCTGTATGACCTTAGCTGAAACCTTTCCGCAAATTCTTTGAGGCAGCCATTTTAAATGGTGCAGTTGACACAGCTGAGAGACAGAATGCCACCCAGTGGGACTTGAACAGGCTCAAGAGGTGGGCCCATGCAGACCTCATGAGGTTCAGCAGAGCCAAGTGCCAAGATTCTTTGATGCTATGATCTGAGTTTAGCTTCCATTTCCTCAGTGATCGTTCAGCATATATGTTTGCCTCTGTTAATTCCAGCCTGTAGAAACTGGTTCGTTTGTCATTTGGCAAAAGTCTGGAGATATGATCCTCAAATCCTTTTTTTATTCATCCAGAAGTTTCATTTCTGCTGAGCTATTCAACTCCAAGGCCATTTGTGCTATATTTATTCATAAACAGAAGTATCAACCCCTAAAATATGGCTGCTACTTTACAGTAGTATTGTAATTTTATCAGAGGGACTCCATCTTTCTCACATTTTCGTGTGCACATGGGCTTAATAAGTTGTTCTACTCTTTGGTCATGAAGTATTTTTCCTTGAAATTCGCCATTTGTAAAATGGGATTAATATTTCCCTATTCCATAAGAAAAGAAGCAAAAAATAGTGATCTTAAATGACCATAAATGTACTAGCTTTTTATAGTTTCTTTCCAAATCTTTAGCTAGGTTAAGGTTATAATCTTTATGACAATATAGATTGATTTATATAATTGTTTTTGACATCCGTTATCTGAGCTGATGTTTTCACAGACTGATGATAGAACATTTCAAATTTCCCTAGAAGCTCCCATATTTTTTATTTTTTTTTTATTACGCTATGTCCTCTGTTGCCGGGCAAATGGCAATGGAATGTCAGTGAAGATAAATAATGATCTGCTGGTCTGCTAGAAAATGAATTTTTGTGTCCAGCAGACAACTGCTTAGAGTCCCTTTAACATTTTCATGTGTCTGAGGTGGTAAGCAGAGAACCACAAAGCACTACCCATGCCTGACAAGCTCTATCTTTCTCTGTCAATCTTCCACATCCAGTTATTGCCTTTTGCTCAGAGCACTTGCTCTTTCACCTTCTTGGTTTGAGTGGTTTTGAAATCCCTTGTATATGTGAGAAAACTAGCTGTTAGTTTTGACTTTAATGGGCTGTTTTACTGTTCTGTGAGCAGTTACCCCAAAAAAAAAAAGAAACAAAAACCAACCCACTGTGCCTGGTAGTTAAACTGGGATTTAGAAGTGTATTCCCTGTTTCTTCAGTAGAGAGTAAAACTACAGAAATCTGATCTGGTTTTGATGTGGCTATTGTATGAGGACCCAGGAACAGGGGGGAAGACTGGAGGGATAGGTAGTTAATTTTCTTATGCCATCTGCTATAGCTGGAAGATGTATTGAGGCTGTGGGGTTTTCTATCTTTTTTGTCACATCCAAGAAGCAATGCCCTCCAAACCAAATAGGATAACACCTAAAAAGTGAAAAAAGACACTTGCACAGGCAGGGTAGGAGGCTCTAGATATTGCAGTCTCACACATTCAGCCTGCTACACTCTAGACTCTATGCTCGCGTGTGTGTGTGTGATACTTGTAAGAAGAATGCCCTCACAATAAAAGGATTATGTTCCGAGACCCTACACCTGAAAAAAAATCCCTCACAAACCTCTAAATGTGGAGAATAATGCAGCTGTAATGTTACTAGTCCTTAAATTAAGTGTGTGTGTGGTTTTGGAAACTGTGATAATAAACCAGATATGTGTCTGCTCCATATTTTTATTATTCTAAGGCCAAGCAGTGACAGACCACCACTAGTTTAATTTGGAATCTATAATTTTATAGAGGATAAGATATTTTTGCTTTCAATACATAACTTATATTCACATCAACTTTGTCAGCTTTATTTCTCCTCTGTCCTTTTTATAATGTGTTTTAACAGTAATAATAAAAAGAAAACACAAGCACATATGATACAGATATAAAAGAAGAAATTACTCATAAAATTTAGTATATAAACTGACTTTATAACAAATTTGTGGAAAATATGAACATTATAGTTCTGTTTTTTTCACCGTAGGACTGTTCTATTGCCATTCTTCACAATTGCGATGAGACTATTTTATTATAATGGCCTGATTATTAATGACAATGCTACTGAGCCTTCATTTTCTATCCTTTTTTTTTAATTATTATTGCTTTGTAACTGAAATATAAAATGTTTAAGTGGATAAAAATAATATTATTAATATCACCGTGGAGGCAGATCTGAGGTGAAATCATGTTTTTATTTGAAAAACCCTAGTGAATTTTGTGAACATTACTGAAAGCAGGTTTTCCACTGTATAAACTGCAGAACATTTGCTAATGTGATACCAATTCTGAGCATTATAAAGACAGGTGTGCACAGCCTCATTCATAGGGACTGTTCTGATGACAGCCAAAGATCCCTTCATAGGTCACTGCACAGGAGTTAAATTTTTGTGGTGTTACAGCCTTCATATTTCTGTCTCTTGGGTTACCCATCAGCAAACCAGAAGAAGTCTGCTTTACCTTTTCTCTTCATTAGCTGGGGCATGAGCTTCGTTCTGCTAACGTTCACATAGCTTTGGCAACCGTGCATTCCAAGTCGTCAAAGCAATACATGGTTGCCAAAGCAATCTCCATATCAGTGTGTCCTTTTAACAGTAAGACTGATCTCACTGGAATTGATGCAACTGCTTAAGTGTTTTTCAGAACAATTGCTAGAAAATGCATAAAATTTTGATAAGTCTGTTTGGCTTTAAAGTGTCATAAATACTGCTGTAGATACTGTGTTACCTTGATGTTCTTCATGAAATGTTTAGGTCAGTGCATTCATTCAATTTTTTTCTTTAATGAAAAATCACTACAGAAGCATTAATTACGTTTGCTGTTAAGAGTTAACAAAGTCTATTTAAAGCTACTGATATACTTTACTTTTGTACATTTGTGTGAACGTATGGCATTGCAGCACTCTACCATCCAGTTCTATTCTTAGTTTGTTGGTCTCAATAGTAAGCTTTTGGAGAAGTATAATTTCCTTCCAGCTATGTGGTTGTGCAGTTCTTAAAGCAAAAAACTCCTGATCTTGTTTGGTCATAATATTTTATTCACTAAAAATGATGGATGTGAACTGGAGAGAGGGAAAACCTTGGTGCTCAAAGTGTACATTTCAAACTCACAGATCTTGGACTGCTTAGTATAGCGGGAGGCTGTTGTGTTCATTCTTCCATTTCAGGGAGGCTGATTTATGAATCACTGCTTTCTGATATCAGCTTCTCATTAATGCCGCATGCAGATGGAGCTGCTGTTATTCACCCACTATATTGTCTTATTAATAATAATAATAATAAAAATTCTAGAGATATTATGTAGAGATTAGGTGTGTTTCCCCACAGCAGTATGAATATTGACTCTGGAAAGCTCTTTCTGACAGACCAGAAACATGCAATTTTTTCGCAGCCTCAGAGGTAAATACTGGTATTTGAGTGGTGCTCAGAAAGCATAATTAAGTGTTTTAGTGGCTCTGTGCTTCACTGGTGTAGGTAGGAAGAGTTACTGTTGATATCTGATTATGAAAGAAAAGCTTTTTCCCCTTCAGAAAATATTTATTCTTTAAATGGGGAAATCCTGCTGGACCAAAGACCCATGTGATAGGTTTCTGTTTATATGGTATTCTTTCGCATACAAAAGTTTGAATTACAATGAAATTTTGACTGAGCTAAATTCTGCTGTCTTAAGCAGCTGTCAAATATGGCAGCTAACATCCTGCAGATGAAATCTGTATTTTCTAAGTTAGGGAAACAAGCAAACAAAAAACCAAAACACCTTTCTCCACCTAAAGGGAATGCAGAATAGGAAGCAGAGCAGAAAAAATGAGTGAATGAAAGGAATGTAAAGGTAGGAGACAGGAGTCTCCTTTTATTACTGAATAACATTAAACACACGTAACAATACATTATTGTATTTGTAATTAAAACTGGCACAAGAAAATATACCAGATAACCAGGAAGGTAGATGAACACAAATGTTGCCCTGATTTACGGTATAAGATCCTGATCTTTTTGGGGTGCTATTGCTCTTCAGCTGGATCCAGTAAGGAGAGAGAAACCATGGGAAATGAAAAAGGATGGATAATGGTTTTCCTGGTTGACTGTTCATACAGCCTACGATTTCTAAGAGAGGTGACTTTTGGTGCCTGGGGCTACGTGGGATGTATTTGAGTCTGAAATCTTCATAGTTTCAGCAACAGAGTGGTGAGTGGAAGAGCTTTGTGTGGCCCTTATCCGTAATGTAGAATCAGGAACACGTACAGTGGGCTTGAGTTATCATGTGTATTGTGGGTTCATCCATGTGAAAACGTGTGTATTAATAGTATAATACCTCAGGTACAGGTTCACTTCATAGAGTATGGGATCTGAGGGCTATAAAGGTCCTGTTCATGTGTTTGGCAGGATATCAGCAGCTGAAGAGCATCTGAAAAAGAAAAGTTCTTTTATTTTTCTTGTTTAATGGCACAGATATGAAGTACCTTGTACAATTTCTGCATTAGCCTCTCTTTTTAATTCTTATACAACATCTGTCTTTTACACACTGTAATAATATACCCATATTGGGGTCAGAATTTGATGCTTAAGCTCATTATGCAAGTTGATATGTATGAGGAGAGAGAGTGATCCTAGACAGATAATAAATACAGGAGAAATATGTCAATATTTCAGAAGTGTTTCATATAGGATATTACATGGCAATATATTGCACTCGTTGCATAAAACAAACAAAAAAACGATGGCTATAAGTTGTAGTGGGAATGTCTTTTAGTGGCAGCTATGGGTGCTAGAGTGTCGTGCATGATGCTGACCTCCAGCCAGCAGCTTGAAAATGAGCCCAGGAGCCATGGTGAATATGTTTTGAGAGTAGGTTTTTCTCTCCAGATGAAGGGTTTAAAGAAACCCAAGTGTTTGTGCAAATGAATAGCACTTTTTTTGCTGTTTTAATTTCCTTGAACCCAATTATTATGAATATTTCTCAGTCTTTGTATCTTCAGCTAACTAGCTTTTCTAAGGACTTCCTTACTCTATTGTTTCAGGAAAAAAACCTTTTTGTCAGCTGTACTCAGCTACTCAGAGAAGCACAGAAGCTTCCATTGCTAATCTCTGTTTTAACATCATTTATTTGTAGCCCCTTCAAAATCTTTCCAGGGGCCATTAGTACTTAGTTGTGTAGCCACACTGGATTTCAAATCAACGAGGTTTTTTGTCTATGGGTGGATGGAAAAGTTTTGTTTCCGTCAGTGTACAGCTGAAGACGTAGAACATTTCCTTGAAGACAGCCTAATATAGAAGTTGGTTAAATCCTACTAAGAGTACTCATTAGAATAAAACTACAACTTGTTCTGAGGGTGGTATTTATGATCTTAAGGTCCTTTCCAACCCTAACTATTCTATGATTCTATGATAACTTCACTTGACCGAACCTTTGTTTGCTAATCCTAAAATGTGTTGTGCGTAATCATGAGGGCATGATTTGCTGTAATAACTGATGTGAATACTGTTACTGCATTTAAATATTCAGTATAAAAACATTTGTCTGGACATCATGAAAACTTTCTGTGTACATCGGACTGGTGGCAGAAACAAAATCATGTATTTGATTTACAGAAAGAAAAAAAAAAGTAAAACAGCCAGGCCCTGAGGCAATGATATGAGAATATTTTAGCAGCCCTAGGCCCTGCAGGGGATTATAACAGGGGGGCATAGTCCTTCTTTTCTCCTCTGATCAATAGCTGCTCCGCATGCATCAGGTCTCCTTTTCAGATAACCTACTTTGCGGGCAGCCAGGGCTTGCTCTTCGGCCCCAGTCTGCTTCCCAAGGTTATGGATGTGAAGCACCATGAGAACAAGCTGGATAAAAAGGCTGGATGAGTGATTCTGTGCTACAAGGGGCCGTAGAGTGTGAACTGTCTTTCCCGATTCTAAAAATACCTCTGTTATATGTAATCTTGCCTCTGGTACTCATCAGACCAATATGTATGTATGCTGACCCATTTTGTGAAAAACAGATGGTTGGTTTCCCAACAAATACTTTGTCCCAGAACACATTATTTCCTACTGGTTTATGAGCTGAAGGATGCAGTGTCTTCACAGTCAAGTAAAATTTTACTTCTGATGAATGCTCAGCATATGAGAGTTTTAAAATGTTGGAGAGCAAAATGAGGTTTTTTTCCTGTCTCCTGTGTTTTCTACAGAAGGCATAATATTTAACATTGTCTATCTTCAAAACCATCAGCTAGTACCTCGTGAACCTTCCTTACACAACGTTACAGCATATGTTTTTGAAGCCAATCAACTTCTGAAAATGTAGGTAATGACAGAGTTATGGATGTTCGTACCACAGCAGAGAGATTTCCACCTCCACTTTCTCAGTTTGGCAGGAGAAGTATTCCCTAATTTGATTGGTGCAATGAAAGCTGCCTTATCTCCAGTCTTGTGAAACCAATGCCTGTTAAAAAGCAAAGCATGTTATGGGGCTTGAGATTTGGTGATGATAAAGGCCTGTATTTTCCATTTAGGCAACTGTGGCCACTATTTCTCTGGTACCCAGCATTTCACAAATGGTGTGACCAACAGTAGTGGTGAGAGAAAGACATTTTGTTCCTCATGAGTCCAATCTCATGAGCAACTCGTTACCATTCTGGGAGGTTTTTTAGTATGTAGATCATCTGATTTATGTGAGACTGAATAAATGTGTTTACTGCATCTCAGTAGTGATAAAGGCAGCTAAAATCCCCAGCTATGTGAAATTGTGCCTTATATCTACTAGGGATGGAGAATTTAATGAAATTGTTTAACAGATGAAGCACTATAGAGATCCCTTTAGATAAAATGAATGGCTTTATTTAATACTGTTCTCCTCAGATGGAAGGGAGCAAGTATATCGAAAGGCATTATGTTTAATCTCATCATTTTCATGTACTAAAAGCTTTCGTGAGTTATTAGGTGAAGCTATTTGAGTGGAAAATATGTACATAACAGATGAATATATCAGTCAAGTGTGTTGTTTAGTTTTTGAGGGGGCAACATTACTTCTGATCCTGACCAGAATGATGGATGTACTCAAAAGGGTTAAGCTGAAGCCACTATTAAATGAATCACCTACCAAAATCAAATTGCACTGGAAACAGGGGAAATGTGTAGAATGTGAGAATTACTGTGTGCTTAAAATGTGAAACTAATCTTATGAGAATGCTTTTCTGTAGCACCAAAGAGCCATTTCAGTGTTAGAGACAAAATGTAACTTCCAGCAGCTGGGAAAACATGGCAGAGTACTTGGGGGTTTTTTTTTGTTGTTGTTGTTTTTGAAAGCTACAAAATCCACTTTTTGGATTTAGCAAATGTAATATTTCTGCCGTTATTCTTGCACCAAGTCTGGCAAGTCATTGCATCAGTCTAGCACTGTCTGCATCTGCGTCTCCCGGTGGTGATAAATGTGAGATGTCGACTAGTGGCAACAGAGGATAAATGTGAGCTGTATAGGAGGACAGTATGAACAAGTTCAGGGCTGAGCTCAGCATATGTAACTGTACACAAGCCCTGTCTGCATGGTGATGGATGCAGTTTATTAAAGCAAGCCATTAGTAGTAGCTGCCATGTTTGATTAATTTAATAACAGACTGAACAAAACATACGGCAGTGTATGTGAAGATATGTACTTTGGCAGAGGCTGTATATAGATAAATACTATGGCTTTGACAGTCTGAAATCTGTTAATGCTTTGATAGATTAAAATTATCTGTGGAGGATGAGGAATACATTAGGACCACTCTTACAGGAGAAACAATGCCAGAATGCATATAAAGAAGCTGTGATTCAGTTTCTGTTATTTTCTGTTGTTTCTGATATGCTTTTCTATTGATATGAAAATAAAACCTTTATAGGTTCATATGTGCCTTTTAGCACAATCCTTCCCTTCTCTTCCCGTGCCTTTGCAGCATCTGAAGCCTATTCAATAATAGACAATTTTTCTGTGAGAAATGCGAAGCATAGATGGACCCATTTTTACCTGAATATGCCAGGAGTCATGTGTATAAAACCAGGTTTTATTTAGCATTTAAAACACCAGAAGAATATCTTACCTACCACACCTGATCATGGCTTTTTACTGGAGAGAACTATGGGCTTTTTCTTCAGTGTTTCCCTGCTATCTTTTTTAGGATTATTCTGTCTCTATGCTGATACTGTTCTGTGAAAACAATTCTCCCTTCTGCCAACTCTTTTTCTAGCGAAGCACAAGTTGTGGCTCTGTTTTTAAGACTCTTAGGCTTTGTGCTTAAACCTGTGGTGCATTTGAAGAATACGAGATTATTCTTTTCTTGTTTGAAGTCCTTCCCCTCTCATCACATCCCTGGGTGGAGTAAAAGCTCGTCTTGTATAAAAACTAATTTTGCTTCGTTGATTTTATTTACAGTAGTTTTATTTACCGTGTTTACTGCATGACATCACTCTAGGATGGCTTAAAAAGTTATCCTAATGTACATGTAGGTTGGTGTTAGGTGTGGGAGGTCAGACCTGCAGAGAGGATGGCATGCCTGAAATGCTGCTTTGTTGTTGTGGTTCTGTCACCAACTCCTGTCTCTCCAGTGCTTCATATAATGGATGAGATTCTTCTTTCCGCATCATGTTTTCTTTGGAATTATTGATTTTGTAGTATTTTACCATTAAACTATTCCAGTTTGCTCACAGTTTAACATGACTATAATATATGCAAGGCCAAAATCTAGACTGAACAGAGCTGGTAAAAGATAGAGATGGATGGGATGCATCAGGTATATGATTCTTAATAGAATCACGGACTGGTTTGGGTTGGAAGGGACCTTAAAGCTCATCTAGTTCCAACTCCCTGCCATGAGCCAGGGCACCCTCCCCTAGACCAGGTTGCTCAAAGTATCAGCTAATATGAAGTAGCTACCCTTTTCTGCTTTTATTCTGAGGGAAAAGCTGAATATTGTTGCAGAGATTTCCTGTTTATTTTTAATGAAGATGATGCAGTTTTTGCCCTGCATTTTATGGCTCTGGGGAGTAAGACGAGGATAAACAGTGTAACCAGAGAAGAAGAAAAAAGCATTTCTGTTGCCTCGGATTGATCCAAATGAAAATAAGATTTCTGAAATTGCAGACAGGAAAAGCTGTACTTGATCAGTCTAGGAATTTGAGCCTGTATAAGGATTCATAAGGTTTTACATTATTCCTCCTTTTATAATTTGGTCACATGGTTTTTTATGTGGTTTCTTTTGTTGGGTTGTTTTTTTGTGATGTGTTGTTTTTGTTTGGTCTTTTGTTTGTGAGGTTTTTTTGGGGGGGGTTGTTTTGGTTTTTTTTTGTGTGAAGAGTAGATGGGATTTACAACTAATGAAAAACTTATGGTGCTTGGTGCTTTCCAACTGGAGAAAATGGAGTTATGCCATGAAAAAACTGAGGCCAAAACTATTTTAACTCATTGGGATGTTAAGGGTAAGGAGCCTTTAAATTATCAAACAAAAACAGTCAAGTGTACAACATTGACAATAAAGTGGGAGTGGGAGAGTGGGGGGGAAATAAAAGAAAAGATAAATATGTTCTCCTGGCCTAACTTCTCTCTGAAAAAAATTACAAAGAAGTAACCCCTTTTCCCCCCCAAAAAAAATCCTGATATCTATGAATTAAAGTGTATATTGTGAAAACTCTTCTTACTACTCTCTGTTTATTAAATTAACTGGATTAGAACCTGAATCAGTTTAAAGACTTAATTGAAAACCTCTTAAAATGTGTTGGCAACCCTTCAGGACCAAGTTTAATTCTGGAAGTCTCCCCTGTATCCAGGGGCAAACAGGTAGGAGTGGGCGAATGGCAATAAACAGGGATTTTTGGCATGACCTGGGTGCATGAATAGTAGTTGGTGCACATGAATCCAAATCAGAAGAACAGGCATTGAAGCCAACAAAAGCAGTTTTTAGCATCGCTAGCTACAGAAAGATACAGGTCTGCTCCTCATAGTTTGTGTTGACTTCTTGAAGCGGGTGGCATACATACAAGATGAAGGTAAACGCATGCAAAAGGCATTGTTCAACACCTCCTAAAAGTAGATGCTTCTGAGGTGGAGAGCCATCGAAGCATAACATTTCAAGGTATTCATCATTCTTGAGGGCACTAATTGCAAAAGACTGTATAGATGCCAGTGCATCCATAGCTCATACAGAAAAAAAGCAGAGGGCCTGATTCAACAAATACTTATTAGTAAGTATGATGCTTATTAATCTGGGTGGAGTGTGGGGGGTGTTCCTATGAATCTGCCTGCTGCAGACACATAGAGCTAGTGTTAGTTTTTCAGCTGTTAAATAAAATAATGAGCCTAGGAAAGACAGGTAGCAGTAATAATACAGGGAAAAATTAATGACCCCCTTGGGTTAGAAAGAGAAGTAGACTAACCCTTCTTGTATTTGCATGGAATGTATACTGGCTTTTGTGTCCCATAGACACTGTTTGTTGAAGGAGTGTCTAAAAGTGATTTTTGACAGTAACTAGGAAGCAGTGTTTAAAACTTGAATGTGACTTCATTTTTTTCCCATTGCTTTTTTATAGCCACTGAAACTACTCATGGTATAGAAGCAGATTATGGGAAATCATATTGTTGCCTTTAAAACTGTTGCACTCTGTGAGATCAGCAAGGCTTGGCACTTTTGATTTTCTGTTTGTGTGTAAAATAAAGCCATCATTGTATGAAGTGTGTGCCCAACATAACAAAACAAAGAGTCTAGAAATACAAAATCAAGTCAGAA
This sequence comes from Coracopsis vasa, assembly GCA_026283785.1. NCBI lineage: Eukaryota > Metazoa > Chordata > Aves > Psittaciformes > Psittacidae > Coracopsis > Coracopsis vasa. The sequence goes on along the minus strand of JANHGB010028201.1, from coordinate 22,172 downwards.
TTGTAAATAACAGTTTGTTTTTAAAAACTTTTGAAAATATCTGAGTCATCCTTGGATTTGCCTGTCAGATTAATGCCACGTGGAGATGTTAATGGTTATTTTGCATTTTCTGTTTTTTCTCCAGCTGTTTAATTTATTTTGTCATTTCTTTGGCTTTTGTTATGTTTTTGTTGTGTTTTTGGCTTTTTGTTACGTTTTATCTGTTGTTGTTTCTTTCCAACTTTATGGCCAACTAAAACATAGTTCAAGTCCCAGGCTCAACAGAGGGCTGGAAGGCAAGTAGAAAGGGCTGAGATGAGGAAGTCTCGATGTTGGGCAACAGAACATTTGCTAAGCTGATACGTGGAAGCTTCTTCCTCTGTCTGGCCGTATGTAATCCCAGCCCTTTTCCTCAGTCCTGGGGAGAGCAGGACTGGAAGCTGAGCCTCATCATCTGTGTTTTTCAGTTCTTGGGTATGCTGCAGTTTTGCTTTCACCAGTACAATATGCAGAGTCTTTCCTACCCTTCTACAAGAAAACTTGCTCAGTTCTGATGAGACTAATCTCTTAATGTGAAGGGAAGGGATGGGGACTGCATTTCTGTATGGTTTACTACCAAATGCTTGTGAATAAAGCTTGCAGGTTCAGCCCTCAGGCAGAGGAAGGTACCTGTGCATTTAGATACTACGTTTTCTAGGCATACAAGGAAAGGTCTATTCAAGGCTGCAAGGAGAACTTTACAGAGGGCACTTGTGTTTCATGGAAAATCATTTGTGATTTATGATGGGGACTTAAAATTTAAAAACCCCTCACACATCTTAATTTAAAATCACCAGATTCATACTGCTTTCTTTATGGGGAAGGTTGTTTATTTTGTGAAGCAGCCCAACGAAATAGAGTCATGTTGTGGAGGGAAAGATGTTTGTGGTTTTTTGCTGCAATTTTGCCTGCTGTTCTCAGTTAGTATCTGCTAATTGTGAAATTCGGTTAAATCATTTCAGTCATCTCTTGGCTGCAGGAAACATGTAACTTGGAGATACAAAGAATTTTGAATTTGTTGAAGAGCTAAGTATCAGTCATGTGAATGTTTTTGTACAATTTCTGCTTTGTTGCAGCCAGATGATGCACTCAGTTTTACAGGGCTTCCAGAGAGATTGATTAATATTTCTTTAAATATTAAAACCAAAGAATGCAAGAGGGTACTGAGGAGCATCTAAAAGAGCAAAGAAGCTCCAAGAAATGCTCTTCAAATTTATTTCCTCTTTTCCAACACTGAAATTTTGTTGAAGTCACTCAGCATATTGGCTTCCATAGACTCATGCAGGAACTGAATTATGAGCATTTCTGAGCATTATGTGCAAGTTCTGCCTGAGAAAATACCAAAATTACCTTGAAAACCCCAACCTATTATTTTTCTTGGTAAGATTTTGGAGGAATATTTTTCCAGTTCTGAACAGTTGAGTTCTTTACTTTAAAAGGGTGTTTTGGAGGGCGGGGTAGGTGTAGGCTCTTGTCTGAGTGGCTGAGCTAGCTGCAGTTATAAAATGCCAATATATGGCATTATCTTCTGCCAGTAAGCTGTCTGGAAAAAAATAACATGTTATAATGTTATATGAGATTAAAATTCTCCCTGTTTCTGTTCTTGAGTTGTTCAAATGCTATTGTTATTACAGATGTTGAAGGAGATGAAGCAAACAGCTATGGGTGTTTGTTAATATGTAAGTTATATTTTGAATTTATATGCCAAATATATATATATGTCTTCTGTATTTTGGGTGCTCTTTACCATCTGCCTGTTGGGGCCATTACAAAGTGTCCTGTGACAATCTCAGTTTAAGACTATTTGTGCCACCCACCATTTGTCTCTGTCCCAGTGCAGCAGTCTGCAAGCTCTTAGTTTTGCTTTTGTTTTAAGCCAGAGTGGTACTCTGAGCATAGGTCAATCCCACAAATATTTGCACCAGCACAACTGGTGATGTGGACTGGTAGTCAAAACCAAGCAGATTTTTATAGGCTGTTAAGCCTTTTTAGCTACCCAACAGTTCATGGTATGAAACAATAACCTGAGGGAACTAACTACCTCATAATTACCTTAATTATTAATAATAGTTACACTTGCATTTGAACTTGGGGCCAGTTTTGTTTAATATCTTTGTCAATGATCTGGACAAGGGGATCAAGGGCACCCTCCCTAAGTTTGCAAATGACAATTGAGCAGGACTGTTGATCTGCTGGAGGGTAGGAAGGCTCTGCAGAGGGATCTGCACAGGCTGGATTGATGGGCCAAGGCCAATTGTATGAGGTGCAACAAGACAAAGTGCCAGGTCCTGCACTTGGGTCACAACAACCCCTTGTAATGCTACAGGCTTGAGGAAGAGTGGCTGGAAAGCTGCTTGACGGAAAAGGACCTGGGGCGTGGGTCAGGAGAAAACAGCCTCAAGTTGTTCCAGGGAAATATTTCTTCACCAAAAGGATTGTTAAGCACTGGAACAGGCTGCTCAGGGAAGTGGTGGAGTCACCGTCCCTGGAGCTATTTAAAAGGCACGTACATGTGGCAGTTAAGGACATGGTCTAGTGGTGTACTCGGCAGTGCTGGGTTAAAGGGTGGACTTTAGATCCACCCTTAAGGGTCTTTTCCAAACTAAACAACTCTGATCCTATTATTTCGTCCAAAAAGAAATCCATGCCATGTATAAACCCCACTTGAAGGGCTCACATAGATCTTGAGCAGCTAAGAGCCTTCTGCTTGCCTCCTATGTCTGGAGAAACCACAGCATTGATAGCAGCCAAAAGAGATGGTTCACATATGGCAGTAGATCAACAATGATTTGGTCAGTAACCTTTTGAGAAAATATTACAGGACAAAAGCTTATCATTTCAGTAAATGGCATCACACAAATATCCACTATCCATATATTACAAGGTTTACCAGGTGGTCTTGGAGGACTGCAGCATAATTTAGTCTGATCTGTAGACAATAGATTCTGTTCCTTTGGTGGGTTGGATAATAATAAAATGGGAAAAATTCTCCTTTAACTGTAAGCGTACATTCAGAGCCATACATGTAAAAAGTATTGTATGTATCTGGAAAACATTAAATCATAAGCACTCTATGGAAGTATATGGTTGTCAAACAGTGAGTCTGAAATGTGAACTTCCAGTAACTTTTCCCTTAAATACTGAGAATATTTTTCCTCTTTTGTTCTCGTTTCCCAAGTGGTGAATTTTTTAATGCTTCCATGAATTTTAGATGAAGTCTGCTTAAGTGGTGGACAGGTGTAACTTATCAGGGGACAAATGGGGAATAGCACAATCATTAATCACAAAGCAGAAGCCCTGGGCATGGAGTCAAAGTGCATTGTCTGCCAAACAGTTTTCCACAGATTACTTGATAACGATATTAAGATTGATCACGCAGTACTGATCTTTTAGGCAATGTGAGCTGACCTACTTTTAAAGGGGGTTAATTTGCAATTTCTCTGTAGCAAATAGAGATGTTGGCTTGTGTAATGTAGTTTACTAATAAGATTCCAAACATGCACAACCTTAACCCTATTTAGGAAGAAAGCGTGATCAATTCACTTTGTCAGTCCTCTTTTCTACAGGGAAGAAATGTTTTTGCAGAGAGGCTTTCAGGCATTATTGTTCACTATATATTTCTTCAGTGTATTAATGAGAAAGGTATGAAGACCCGTTACAGTAAACAACATGCTATAGAACAATGCTGGCTCCAAACCCATTCCCCAGTCTCAATAGGCGAAAAAGGGGTTCATCAGGGCAACTACAGCCTGTTGGTGTACATGGAGGTTTGCTGTAAAGCTGTCTAGTTTATCCATATATGGTTCCTCGTAAAGACAGAAAGATGGGTGTTGTCTTCTCACTAACAGTAAGAGGAGATCCTCCCTTGCCAAATTGTTAAGTCCCTGCTACAGTGCATGGTGGGCTGTAAAAATTAACTGTTGGCAAAGCAGCACACGTTCTCAAAAATGAATTACTGAGATATCTGAACAATTTTAGCACATGCTACATTATGGAATGATTTGGGTTGGAAGGGGCCTTAAAGGTCATCTACTTCCAACCTGGCCTTGAGCACTCCCAGGGATGGGGCAGCCACAGCTTCTCTGGGCAACCTGTGCCAGGGCCTCACCACCCTCACAGGGAAGAACTTCTTCCTTAGATCTCATCTCAATCTCCCCTCTGTCAGTTTAAAGCCATTTCCCCTTGTCCTGTCCCTACCTGCCCTTGTCAAAAGCCCCTCTCCAGCTTTCTTGTTGGCTGCTTTAGGCACTGGAATCTTCTCTAAGGTCTCCCCAGAACCTTCTCTTCCCCAGGCTGAACAACCTGTCTTCACAGGAAAAATCTCCACACAACAAAGGGTCTTTCTACTTGGTTTTCACTGTAGCATATGGGCTTCACTTTGGATTCTCCCCTTGGTGGAGCCACAAAACAACCCAGAAACTTCCAGAGGGCTAATACTGCTTGGATCAGCCCCTCAAGACTCCGTGGCAGTATCTTTTCCTAAAGGCACTCAGGCTGCTCCGACAGTGTGTATGGAAACACTACAGCACAAGGGAGATCTTGGGCATACAGTGATGCTCATTCCAGCTCCATGGGGGTAAGAAGTCAGTAGACAAATGGAGGGAAAGGACGAGAATTCTGGGTTTGCTTCCTTGGGGACAGAAAAGATGTGAATTACAACAATTTAATCATAAATTTCACCCAATTGGATTTTGCTTTAGGTACAGCCCCTGGAGAGAAGCAGCTAAAGTACAATCCCAGGTGTGCATACACCCTGACAAAGACTGACAGCTTGAGCCAGGTGAGCTTTAAATGTTCAGAGAAACACTGGATTCACACAGCTTTACTTTACTATATTGGCCTCATGTTTTAGAAGGCTAGACCTTTCGCGTCTGCAGCTGGCAGCACTATGCTACAGCTGCATTAGTGTTTCCTCCCCACGTGCACACATGCACAAGGGCATGCACCTTTCTCTCCCTTGCACAAATAAAAAAGGCTCCTACCAGCACTGAACCAAGCCATCCCAACTCTTCAATTCTTTGCATTCACAGAAAAATAAGCTCGCTTATATTAAGATAGAAACACTGCCTCCAGTTTTAGTACATGTGATTTCCTACACGAGGGAGTTGCGGGATCATGACTTCCATAGGGACAAAGAATTCCCTTGGTGACAATTAGCAGCCAGACTCCAGCCTAAGCCCTTGTATTTTAACAAGTGGACGTCATTGTCATTACAGCCACTCCATCCCATTGAGCTGTAGGGCTGAAAATAGCCTCAGCTGTTGGGCTCCATATCTCTCCATCTCTCGTCAGAGCCATATGCAGAAACGAGAGGAACAGGAGTGGGGGTTGCAGTGTGAATCGGTATTGACACCAGAGAGGAGCTCAGAGTTAAAAAAGCCCTTGATGAAGAGAAAAGCAGCACTAAGATTGTGCCCTGGAAATAAAACTCAAAACATTCCGTGCTGCCACCTCTCCCCAGGAGCCACAGTTTTTCCAGGGTCTCCATGCACAGACCTACCTCCAACTTGGGGACAAAACATTATCATGCAGAATTAACAACTTTAATCTGGATTTTCCTCTCTTTTCCCCTCTCCTCTGGAGGCTGGTGTTTGCTCTTTTAGTAACATGCCCAAAAGTAACTAAGCAAAGCAATCCACATTCAGTTCAGACAAGAAGACTGGGTTAATTCCCTGTACCTTCATCTCCACCTTCAAATATGTTTCATAAAGCAACACATACTCCAGCTTGACATAGAAATAACCTCACTCCTCTCTCAGCTACAAACAACAGACTTCACTTTCTGCTGGACACCAGCGTCCCCAGGTCTACTTCTCTTTAGCTGAAGGTTTAGGTCTTACCTGGAGTCTTGTGTGAGTCTGAGGAGAAACAAAGCTCTGGGCAGGGTAAGAAAAGCCGATTCCTACTGAGATGACAGAAGGGGGAAGGGGGAAAAGGGGAACAGAGGACATGGGGATACCATGTTGGGTTTGGTTCCCCACCCCTTACCCCTCCAGTAAAATAAAACAGAAACCCCAGCGATGGCAGTGACGTGCAGCAGAAGGTCCCCCCAAGTCCCTCAGCAGTGGCTTTGTTGCCCAGAGTTAGGCTGTGCCACCCCCCTGCCCGACCCCTCCTCTGGGTTGTCCTCCTCCAGTCAAATTGCTGACGTGCTTTGCTTTCCCTCTGCAGCCCAGCTCCAAAATAGCTCTGGGTGTCATTTACCGGGGAGATTAAGTTTCCTGCAGGAGAGAGGCAAAAGGGCATCATTTTAGGGATTCACTGGGATGGTCCAGCAACAGCAGGGGGAAAAAGGACATCAGACACATATGTGTTTGGTGCTGCGGGGGACAGGCTGCAATGACCACATGGGTCAGAACCGCTCCTGAGGAGTCCATCCCAAAGCCAAGTGATTAATGTGGTGTGGAGACCCAGGAACAGGCAGCTGCCAACTTATCAGCGTTGCAGATTGGACAGAAATTCTTTTCCAAAGGCATCAGATCAATAGTAGGTTTATTTATAACCTCCCAGGCAAGAGTGGTGACAATGGTGAATAAATGGCACGTTAACAAACCTAACTGCATCTATACCTTTCTTAACCTTAGTGTACCTCACCCTACTTTTTCACTGCATGAATCTGAAGCAAGTGCAAAAATGGCATGAGTTTTACATACATCACATCTCAGAGACTCACAAACATATTTTCCACATTTGCTAGTAAAACTGCTATTTTTTAAACAATTTCTTGAACACAAAGATCGGGAAATTGTTGAAACCAACACCAACTCTTATTAGCAATCAAAGTATTTTGAATTTAAAAGTCATTTCTGCTAATGATAGAGGTGCTAGAACAGAGTCCAGAGGCCCCCCCACAACCACTTTACCACTGTGTGGCGATCAGGAGTGAACTATGAGATAGGCTTTTTTTGGCAGTAAACAAAGCAGATAACGTGCTGCATAGTCCGAGCATGTGGATAAGCTGAAGACACAACAGCATGTTACGTTTACTCACTTTTCAGGGCACAAAAACACCATTAGGGAAGAAAAACGGAGTTTTATTTGGGATTTTGGAAGCAGGGGTTGGAAAGAGTCAACGGGATCAAAGATGGGGAAGGGCAATAGCTGCAGAGGAAGTGCTGTTTCTGCCTTGCACCCAAAAGGAATCTCAACTCTTGAAGCCTTTAAGTCTTGCATTGGATTCACGGGGCATTTGGCTACTGAAAAACAAAAAGTGGAAGAGATCCAGCATGACCTGAGCGCTACTGGGATGTCCTTGAAGGCAGAGCTCAAGGAGAAGGTGACAAGGATGAAAAGCAGTGGGACACCATTAACTTCATGCAATGGGATAACCAAGGAGAAGGACACTGGCCAGCAGGAGACACTGAAGCTGACCTAGGACTGGTTTCTCCACAGGGAAGAAGCTGAGCAGTGGTTTGATCTAGAAGCAGATCATCTTTCAGACGACCTGCTGAGAGCAGGGCTGTTACCTGCTGGAGAATTGACTCAAGGATAGAAGGGAAACAGCCGCAGTGAGTGTAAGATCTATCACCATCTCCCAAAGGGGGAAGGTAAAGCGTAGCATCAACCAGTGAGTCTCTGATGAGGGAGATGGAAGCTGGCATGCTACTGCCTTATGCTGCCCACTCCTTTCCAGTCAGAAGACAGTCAGAATTTACATAGCGTGGATCAAAACCAACCATAAAGTTATAGGATTGAGGGGGGAAAATGGTACAGAGATCTCAGGTGACATCTGAACTCCCTGTGCGTTGGCTGAGTAACTTCACTGGATGTTTAAGGACAGCTCTGTGATTCTTTCCCCTTTAAAAGACACAGGCCATTTTGCTCAGTTCTAAACCTTAGTAATCGTTATTTGAAGATGTTAATTGTAAGACAAATGCAACCACATCAGCTCCACTTGGCAACCCTGGTATGGAGATAAAAAAGCCTCTGCCTGGCTTCCAAACTACAAGCTTTGATGCAGCTCACTTCTGAAACAAAGGCACATTCTATGGAAGGGCTTACTTGTAGCTTGTTTCTGGGGTTCCCCTCGTGCCTCTCAGAGAGATGGACTTCTATTTCATCTTCAGCCAGCAAGTGAAATATGTGGAAGGTGGGTTTTATTTTAAGGAAGGCTTTGAAGTGTACTTTGGTCAGCAAATCTGTGCAATCCCTTCACACTGGCAGGACAATCCTTCCTACAGTCAGAGGAGAAAGTTGCCCAAACTGTGTTTAATGTCTCAACGTATTGTCACCTGTTCACCTAATGGGAAAAAGTATCCTTGTTGGGATTGCCTCCCACCTTGGCATATGGTCATGGAGCATTTATCTTGCCATTTAAGCTCCTTGCAGCTCATCTTACGGTGTATGTCAGTACTCAGCACTAGCATCTTCTAGGCAACCTGCAGATGAGTGACAATCAATTTTGTTTCCCCCTTTTTGGATGTTAGGACTTGCTCTAATTATCCTGACAGAAGAAGATTACCCAAGATACCCTGAAAGGTCACTAAAAGCAAGATGAACTGAAATATCTACAGTACCAATGAGTTATTTATCTATGCAGGACCTACAACATGTCATAGGTTTAAAATACAGGAAAATCTATATATGATGAGCTAATAAAAGTTGGAATTCATAGAGACAATGATGAAAGGGTTGAAGGAACCTGCATTTGAATGAAAACATTTAAATGTCACCAGGCACAATACTAGCCCCTTATTCTTTGAAAAGCCAACAGACAGCTTTTCCATAGGTCTGTTTTCTTCCCATTCCAAACATCTGGGAAATGTGTGTTAAACAGCTACTTACATGGTTTTAAAATAGAGAAATATCTTTCCTTGCACTTGAAAGCTGTATCTTTGAATTCCAAAATTCTAAAGTTGAAAGTAAAAAGATGCCAAATGGATTTAACCATAGCCTACAGACACTGAAAAAAGCTGTGCTTGGTTTTCCTCCAAGATATATAGTAAATTCTTTGAATGACTATAACTGGTAAGGCCTAAGCCATCAGGTCTTACTGCAATATTACTCTTAAGTGCTAGATTTTTTGCATAAAAAGACAGGTGTTTGGCTGAAAAGGATTCCTCCTTTTCCTTACAGGAGAATTTAATTTGATTTTTTTTCCCATGTGATACTGAACAAAAGGTTAAAAGCTGGCACCATTTATTTCCTCTCAGATTTTACAGAAAACTAAAAAAAAACCCTGATGTTTTGTCTTCCCATCTAACACTAATTGAGAAAACAAAAAGCCAATGCTAGTAACAATTTCACACCCAAATAACCCACAGACAACGTGAGGCATTTTTCCTACCATGTCTAATTCTGACAAGTAAACCCACCTCATTCTGCATTAAACATCACTGGATCATGAGCAGCTCCCCAAAGCACTTCTAATGTAAGGGAGCATATTCCCCCCCCAAATGTCACATATACAGGGCAGTTATTAATTGATCAGAGTCAAAGAGGACACAGAAAACTGAGATATTACCAACACAAATGTAAGTATTACAATGAGTTAAAAAAAAAAAAAAAAAAAAAAAAAAAAAAAAAGGTACTGGATTAATATTTTTTCTTTTAAATGCAGCTTTTCAGAATTTTAGGAAAAACTGATTTGTGGAGAAGAACAAAAGGCAAAAGTGACATGGCACGTGCTTGCCTGGCCTGGTATTAAAAGCTTCAAAAAGCTTATAAAGGTTCCTACATATTCTTCTGTGCTTCCATGCTCTTAACATTAAACTTTTCTCTACATAGCTAATCCAAATGCTCAACCTGTAGAGCTCCTCCCGTAATTTAACTCTATACCCCCTGACTAGGGGAGACACGTGGTGCCCTTCCACGCTGGCAGGATGCCTGGAGATGTTTGGAGACCACTGTCTCCACTCGCTGCCTCCTCCTCTCTGGCATGAGCGACCCTAATGCATTTCTGACCTGCTGATGGTTTCCGTCACTCCTGGCTGGACTGACTCCAGCTGTCTACATACATTTGACAAGTGAGCACCAAACCCAGGCCAGCCCCTCCGGCTGCTGCCTTATCAGGGAAGATCACAAGGATTACTTGAGACACGCTGCTGCCTACCGCTGCCTTTGTACATCCCGCTATGGACTTCTGCCCATTCCAAAGCAGCCAGGCATTGTTGATCCCAAATCTTACACAGGCTTCCCAGCAACTCTTCACAGAACTGCAACCGAGCAGCGTTTTCCTATGCTGTCCTTGAGCAGTATATTACTTTTTAATACTTGGAGAACTTACTGTATTTTCTTCATTCATGAATTTGTGATGATGGAACTCTAAGCTTGACTTACCAAAGTCTCAAGAGACCCTGCCAAAATCATACGTTTGGTAAAATTATCATCAGTGCACCAACAGCACAACCTGCTTGATAAATCCTTCCATTAAATCTTCAATAACTACTCATTGTGTAAGGCTCTGCACCCATTCCACAATACTCATTCTAGATTTCATTGCAAAACTATTTACAAGGCTGTCACAGAAAACAGGGCCAAGATTATTTATTTTTTAATCCGATGCACATTAGTTTCTACCTATAACACCATCATGGAGGGGAACTGGAGTGGATTGACAAAGCTTCACACAGGTTAACTGTAACTCTCCTCTTCAGCCTCTTTTCAGTGCTACAAGATAGATTTTTACTTTGTTTCAATATCTTTTTCTGTGACTTGAAATCCAAATTCCTGGCCTATATTTTTCCCCCTATTTCAAGGGCAGAAGTACACTTGCCTTCCACTGGTTTCCTGGCATGCTGGCAACCATCAGGGGCTTCATCATTCACGTTACCTCAGATCTCATCAGCTGAAATATCACAAGCACTCTGCAACAAAGTTTGTGAAGTCCAGCCCATTTTAAAGCATTTTTCAGTTTTGAGACATTAGTAGGACATCAGAAGATGTTAGAAGCTGATTTGCCTTATGGAATACCTCTTATACAAGAAGTTACCTAAAAGTAATGTCTATTTTTAAGTGCTTAAGTAGTACCACCGATGTTAATGGGATTACACAGACACTCTGAAATAGTCATATGCATAAATCTCTTCCCAAGTAGTGGTTACAGTAAGGGAAAGAAGTATCACCATTGATAAAATTGTCCCATTTCCTCATCCCAAACCTTCTCCAGACCTTGCCCAATGACTCAGCTCATCCCAGTGCCTACAAATCACCACTGTCTGGCTCCAAAGAGACAGGTGCCCAAGATATATGCCAGGGGGTCACTTCAGCTTTTACTCTGCCTTTCCAGTTCCCTCCTCTCATACTTTACCAAGAGCAGAGCTCATAGTGGCAGAGACAGCATTTTCCTTCTTGTTAATACACTGCCCTGTGATCAGTGACAATGACTGTTTTGATCAAAAATAAAACTTTCATGACTACATTATTATTGGGTGAGGTGAGTTCTGCTTTCCAGGGATCACCTAACTGAGTGCCCATCCTGTTTATTACTTGTTGTGGACATGCTGGAGAAGCTACTTCTGATGGCTAACCTCTGATTTCCAGTCTGCGTTTCTATAATTCTCCCTGTGAACATTGCATTATCCATTATTTCCGTAAACCTGCAGTCACTTCTAAAATACCTGGGGTGTGATTTGTGTGCTTTGATCTGCACGCCAGTGTAAGCTTGGCTCTTGTACCTTTAGTGTTTCCTTAAACTTTGAGGAAAAACTTTTGCCAGTTACCTAATGCTAGACATTCATATACTTATTTATACCACTATTGGTTGTAGTCAGTGGCACTTACAGAACTTTAGTGTGGTTATGTCCCAAGAGGTTGCCCATCCACTCTTAAACAAATGTAAGCACAAAGGATTGATAATCCTAATAAGGCAATTTCTTTCCACATCACAGCAGAATTCAGTCCTTAAATTCTCCTCCGCTGGAACCCAGGTCAATTATTTACAAGGTGATTAAGTAGCCACAAAAGCCTTCACTTACACAGCTATAAATCCACAGACCAGCTTTTCCTTACAATTGGTGCCAGCACCTGTCTCCAGAGTCTAACTTGAGTTGTTGGACTGAATTTTGATTAAAATGGAATATAACTTACTGGTAAGTGATGCCTCTGCTGAGCAGAGGGAAAACAGAAGCTGTTGCTACCATACACTCTTAGCTGAACAGCGGCCTCAACTGAACTACACTAACTCTGCCTTGTTTGAACAGCAACAGTAACTCAAACAAAAGAACATAATCTAAACCTACCCTCTTGTAGGTTTAAAGCAATTCCCCCAACAAACCTTTTTGGTTTACATTTGTTTATAATCCATTTGCAGTGACACTGATTTTTCAGACACTGCTTCTTTTGAGATTACAAATTCTTCAAGAGTGTTTATCTGAATTCACTACCTACCAAGGCTGTGCATCATTTGCAACACAACACTCTCGATCTATGCACAGCATGATTCACCAGCAAGAAATCAGAGGTCTCCTCAGTCAGATTAAAGAGTAGGCACTGTGGAAAGACAGTGCTTTCATTTTTCATATGGAACTATTATTCAGATCAGAACAGTACAACCAAACTACATGGCTTCACAAAGGCCAGCCTATCAAATATGCATTTCAAATACTTTCAATCAACATTATATAAAAATCAACGTAAGATACCAGATGTTATCAGACTAATTCAGGGGTAATAGGCTATGAGGAAAACATTTCACTGCAACTGTTTTGCAAAGTAACTTCACAGGCAAGCTGCCAGCATAGTTATACTAAAATAGTTGCAACTATTCCATTACAGGTGTTTTGGAACAAGTATCAAAGCAACCAAGCTGCATCTGAATAAACTGAGAGATATCCATCAGTGGAGGGATGTTTCTCGAATGATCTGCCAAATAGCAATGCTTTGGAAATCCTCTTCTCTACATAAAAGAAAAATAAATAAATAAGTGGGGAGGGGAGCTGCTTGAAGTGTCGCAAAAATTAACTTAGAAAACACGGGTCCAAAACAGCAATAACAAAAGAATCTCAGAATCACAGAATGGTTTGGGTTGGAAGGAACATTATAGAGCAACTAGATCCAAACCCCCTGCCACAGGCAAGGACAGGAACCTGCTAAGAGCAGATGAAGATGGCTTATGTCCAGAAAACAACAAATGTGATTTGCCTCCATTATCCTAGTTAGGCATTTTTATAGAAAGACTTCAAATTTGGTTAAGTTATCATGCGGGGCTAGGAGGGCACTGAGGCTATTTGGTAACCACAACTTTCACAGTTTCCCAAAGGAGACAGCCCTCGATCATCCCTAAACTGAAAAGCATGTGCATCCCAAACGCCCCAAGGAGCAGTGGGATGGACTTCTCCAGAGCCCCCATACTCCTCTCTGTGAGCCACCCCTGACGCTTCTGCTCTCAGTTCCCTGGGGTAGGGATCTGTGCACCCTGCGGTGTCACACTTAAGCTTCTCTACATCCTCCGTCACCTACATGATACTGGAAATGCAAAAACTTATGGACTTGGGATGGGAGTGGAGGGAAAAGGGAACCAGAAATCTGTGGGATGTTGATTTGGGAGGAACCCTTTCAAGAATGAGCTACAGAAAAAGAGCTCATGTAACTTCATATTGAGATATTTGATGTGTATAGGTCAGCTGAGTATGGAAATGCCCTGCCTGCAAATTACATTGTTTAAGTAATTTAAAACACCATGAAATTTTTTATTCGTTTTCCACTAATAGAATTTTGTCAATTATTTTTACTACATTAAAGTTGCTTCCAACCCAAACCGTTCTATGATTCTGTGAGGTTTTTTCTGCATGTCACCAGAAAAGGAAAAGCGTTGAAATTGTGAACTCTAAACTGAGGAACATTTTTTATTCCCCGTCAGGTTTGAAATTTCACACCAGACTCCAGAGGAATTACAAGCCGAATTCCCATGCAATGCCTGACTTGCAACTGGTAACGCATTCACAGACTACGCAGGATAGGATGAACCCCATCGACAACGTCAGTAACAATAGTCAGATTATGCTCCATCTGTTACTAGTGGAAAAAAGGCAAGTCAATCCCAGCCCACTCGACCTGTTGGACTGGCACCATGTGTTTGTGTGTTACCAAGAGGAACCTCTGTCAATGCTTTCGACATACATAAAACGATGGGTGTTACACGCAGAGCAGAAGGGATCCTCAGAAGCCTACAAAGAGCAGCACAAATAACAAAGCAAGCATTTGCAATGTATCAACAGTGTATTTTTGGACCATCTATACCTACCTGTTGTGCACACGCAGACACACTATGTGCAATTTCTTACTATAAAGAGTTTCCATATACCTGAGATCTGCCTAAATTCATCTCACTGAAGAAGGGAGAGGAGAATCAAGATCCGGATGTCCATAGTTTGCAAAGCACATTGTCTTTCAGTGTCTTCTAGGACACTTGGAATAAAAAGTTCTGTTTCTGCTTCTAGCTTCCAACCTCTATGTCAATAAAACCAGACCTCTGACACTTTTCAGCTTGAGAAGCATGCCAAAGTCATCAAAACTCTCCACTTCAGGAAATGCTCTGTGAAGTACTTACTAAAGATTATCCTTTGTTTCCAACTACTTGAGGCAATTCTGCATTTTCAGAAGTTGTCCGTGTGACTGTATCCAGATCAAGGGATATTCCTCAGACCCAAGTACAATAAACGTTAACCCAAACTGCACGCTCCCCTTCCACAGAATTTGCTGAAGTAATACAAAACAGTTACATAAAACATGAAGAATTTTAATTTTTGTAACTGTGTTAAAGCAGAACATGTCTTTTCAAGGCAGAATTACTAAAACCAAATTCACCTCACATGGAGAATAGCAGCTGATAAACAGCATTAGTTGAACTTAACAAATGAGAAGCTGGAATTGTTTATTAGGGACATACATACAATACAGTTGATTATTTAAATAAAAGGAATAAAATCACATAAATCACCAGAAAATTACACTGGCCATGATTTATTACAGAATGCTCGTATTTTTGAGACTTTCATACAGATAACACAAACCTTACAATCTTTTGCCCATTGTACCTTTACAGAAACTACATGTTAGTGTGCATAGCCTGCCTGAAGCTGCAGATGTAACCCAGTCGCAGCCACAAGGCATCCCAGTATTTCACAGAAACAACTAACAGGGACAAAAACAAGAAGGAAAAGCAAATAAAATTCGCAAGTTAAGGTGTACCAACGCCTTGTAACATCAAAGTACATCCCAAAGACATCTGTGAAGTGTAATTGTAAGAATGTTACACAAGAGGTAGAAGTAAGATTTCTGCAGCGTTTGAACATCCACAGTGGTTTTACAGAAACACTTAAGCAAGCCTGAACTGATTAATGATTAAATCTTGTATAGACAACAACTGACTTTTTTTTTAACCTAAATTAGACCCTCACAACTTTCTGCTGGGCCTACTGAATGGATCAGCTTACAACATCCTCCTTCAGTAATATTTCACTAGCAGTGTAAAATTTGCTATTTTAAGTAAATGAGTTTGACCAACAAACATGTAAAAGATATACTTCAGACATCAAATAGCATATTAAAATATAGACACTCTTAATCTTTGTGTATCTGTCATAAAAAATAAAAGGAAACTTATTTTTCCCATATATATATTGGAAATAGTCTAATTCTGTGAAAAAACTATGCTCATTAAGTTATTACTGTGCATTAACAAGTTTTAAACTGGTTGTATTTTCTACAGTAAAAAAAATGTAAAGCAATCTTCCCAGTCTTTCTCTGGCAATGATTTTACGCTAACTCTTGATTTATTCTTTTATTCTTTCTAATAAGCCTTTTTTTTTTTTCCCTACTATATGCAAATATTTTCCTTTATAAAGCTTGTCTGGCAAATAAGCAAAAAGGATTTATAGCTCCAGTTCCTCCATAACCTGATACATTTTCAATCTCTAACAGCACAGGCTACATACATTAAATGCATCTATTTCTTTTTTGCATCTCTGATTACAGTATTGCTAATGAAGAAAAATAAGAACTTTTCATTCCATATAACTGATGAAATTGCTTGGCAAAGTTATTATCTAAAAACAACCACAAACAACAAACAAATTAGAAAGCAGTATCTATCAAAAAATAAGAGATGGCTGATTTTTATATAATTCGCTACAGAATCAGAAAGTGCTGGCGACCTAGATGGATAAACTGCACAGGAAATATATCAAGTTCTTAGCATGGTTAAGGCTGTATTTCCATTGAAGCAGATCAGGATAAATCAAGGTGCAAAATTCTCAGAATGCCACAAATTCAATTCAAAGTTTCTGCAGTGGGTACATTCCTCAGCTTTAAAAGAAAGCAAAATTATCCTGCTAATTCAAAGTTGTCAGTCTAGTGACAAACCTTATTAAAAAGGTTGGGAATGCATCCTTTCAGAGTTTCTTGATAACAAATGTTGAAAGTGAACTACCAAGCATTTACTAAGAGCCTACCTAACTCAGGATATTATACCAGTAAAGCAACAAAGCTAGATAAAGAGAAAAACCTGTTAAAGGTACTCGCTTCAGTGGAAGCAGGACTACACCTGCCTCACTAATTGCAAATGTACCTAATTAAAAATAAATATATATATACCAAAGCCAACTGCTCTCATATTCACTGATGTGCAGTATTCCCTGTTCTTGTTCAACAGAATCTACAATCATGAAGAGTTAAATAAACAGGAAGTCAAGTTTTTCCACTTTAATGAAACTGTCACAGGGTAGGCTTAGATGAGATATAACGAAGGCCAGGCTGGACAGGGCTTGGAGTAACCTGGTCTAGTGGAAGGGAGCTGGAACTAGATGATCACTAAGGTCCCTTCCAATCCAAACCATTCTATGATTCTAATAACTATTAGGGAAAAAAAAACAAAACAAAACCAATTCAGCAACAAAAAAAGCACCAAAAAAAAACCCACAACAAACAAAAAACAAACTCCAACCCTATAGATGACTGTAGTCATAAATAAGGTAAAATTCAGTTTTACAGCTATGACCACCGTACACTGTCAAACCAATGAAGATACAAGGAAGGTCGCTACCCCTACTGCTTTGGGCTGCTCCAACACGAAATGTTTTAACATCACAGCTCCCAAATGCAAAACAGGAAAAACAGCAACAAATAAAATAGCAAATAAAGAACAAATAAAAATAGCAGCAACAAAACCACACTAACCCCGCGCAAAAATGCAAAATAATCAAACAAATTCCAAAATAATCAAACCCAAAAATGATCAAACAAAACCCAGCTTTCAGAGCAGGGAACAACATAACTTTAAAAAAAACACATATAGGCTTAAGGTCTGTTAGTCTTCATAGCATTTAAACAAACAAAACCGATTCAACTACCTATGGAATTAGAGCTGTGATCCAATATAAATTGTGCATCTGAGAATATTGTACTGAGCAAAGCTTAATGCTGTCACTTGAGGAAGAGCAGATTTAAAACCCAAACAGCTCAATGAAGTTTTATGCTAAGCACTCCTTGCCATTTGTCATTTTCTGTACCTAGAAAAGCTGAGCTTTACACCTACTTCAGTCTCTTCTCTCACAGTTGAGAGGCAAGAGGTTGTGATCATGATCCAAGAGGGATGACCACATCCTGCCAGTTTGAACCAGCAGTTCCCAAGCCCTTTTCTAGTCCCTCAAGCTCATATGCAAGCTTGATTCCATAAGATTAAATAATACAAAGGTGGAAGGATGGCTATTGGAGACAAATTTGCTACCAGGTCAAGAACTAGCCAACTCTGCCACAACTCTCAGCAGCTGAGCCCTGATGGCATCTGTGAGCAGGAGATGGGGAAAAGGGAAACACAGTTTAAGCAAAGGAAGACAACTGACCCCTCAGGCTTACACCCTTCTGACCAGAGGAGCCACCATGAGGAGTGACCCTCTCCACTGAACTAAGGTTTCCGGTGGCTCAATGTCTTCTTCCTTTAAATAGCTCCCTTTGTCTTCTTTATTTCCCCAAACAGAATGGGAGAAGGCCTGGGTGGCAGACTGAATATGACCCCAGGAAGCTGCACTCAGGGTCACTTCTAGAAAAGTGCACAGGAAAGATAGGAAGCTTTCCACAAAATCAGAGTATCTCCAAAACACTTCTCCAAAAAGGCAAGTACCTCAGCAAAGCCTCCCACAATCTTCTACTGTTCATTTACTTTACCAAAGACAAAAGTACCAGGAATAACAATGAGACTTCTTATAAAGAAGAGAGCATCGGTTTCCAAGCTGTAAGGCAAATAATTTCCAAATTACACATATCCAGGTAAAGACAAAAGATTAGTGGTGGTGGTAAATACCAAGAAAAAAGAAGACTATCCAGTCTGGAAAGGAAATTGCCTAGTTTGGAAACTGACAGTCTTACACTTCTGAAAAGACCCCAGCAAGACAAGCGCCATGAACCAGACAACCTCCCTGTATGCTGTTCTAACTAAAATAATGATGAACTAATACCAATTTCTTAGTTTTAGTTTATATAGATACCATCAGACTAACTTGATTGCCAGAGGGATGACATGGATACAGAAGAAAAGCAGGGATATCAAGCCTATAACAAGGAAAAAGGAAGTTCTTACTCTGAATGCTGGCCTCTTTTCTGGGAATCAGTAAGGCTGAATCACCAGAAGCCTCTAGTTAATTATACTGAATATAGAAATCACTGTAAATCTATGTTGTATTGGATTATCAATTGGGGATTTTAAAGCATTAAAGATTCACTACCAACTATCAAAACATACACCCTTAATAATAACCTTGACTTGAGAAGGGATTCTTAAGTATCTTTTTTGCTTAAAATGGAGCAGTCTAATATCACTGTTACCATGACCAGCTAAAACCCTGCTAATCTTCACCTCATTCATAAAACTAAACTGCATAAATCAGAAAAAAAGAAGATAATTAAATCTCAAAAAAGGCAGGGGGGGGGATTAGGAAAGGGAAGGGAAGGGAGAGGGAAAAGAGAAGAGGGAAGGGAGAGGAGGGAGGCGGAAATAAACTAAATTTTACCTGATTGCTCCACGAATCAGGTGGAGAAATTTCAAAAATTAGATCTAACTCTAAAACAAAATCACCTCTCTGGCTTAGGTGTGACCTAACATCTTAACACTGTTTCCACTGACATGAGTAAAATGTGAACACAATCAGTCCCTAAAATCAGAAGCATTATACTTATTTATACCAAAAATTCAGTGCAATACTTACAGAATTTGTACACTGTTGTCAAATTAAGCAGCTAAAAAAAATGTTACGACTAACCCAGCTGCTGTAACTCCAGGTAGTTATTTTACAAAATACAGTGTTTTTTCCCCTGGAATATAAAAGTGTGTCTAATGAAGCAACAGAACTGAGGCATTCTGAAAAGACATTTGTCTTTATAGGACTCATGCTGTCCATAATCAAATAATTTAAAGAAAAGGGCACAAATCATGGTGATGTGAAACCCCAATTTTTTATGAAGAAAACAGAGCAAGGCAAAATGAAACACTTGCATTTGTAGAGCACGACAAGAAAAAGTCTGATCTAACACATCTGGCCTTTGGCGACTCTCCACGGCTACTGTGCTTCATGCTTGTTAAAGAGCGGGTAACTGGACTATCTAACAGGATGCAAGAACCTCATTAACAGTGTATGCCAATTGTTAGCTGTAGTCAAATGCAGCCACAGTGTAACTGTTTTAAAATGCATTTTGAAACTGAAATTGAAAACAGACATAAGCATACAGCTAGTTGCCATTTTTTAAAAATTAAACTGTTAAAGGCACATTAACTATATTACGAACCATTTAAGACCACATTCCTTCACAACAATAACGCAGGACCAACACAACGAGGACCTACTACATCCTATACATTCACTACTACAAAACAATCCTGCAGGACAACAATTGTTCTGTAAACAGAAAAGCTGACCAGGACTTGCAAAATTCTGATTTCCTGTTGTCACAGAAAGCATAATTAAAATCCAAAATCGTTCATTGACTGAAATACCGTAGACTCCACTTTTTAAACCATGGAGTACAGTTAATTAGTTTCACAAACGCAAATTTAGCTTTCCTAAACTAGTCTGTGCAAATAAATTGCACATGAGCACAGAGGAATCACTCACACTAAGATAGCTGTCTCCACTACCTGCTCTTTAGGCTGAAAATACTGTTTTAAGCTGAATTAACTTTCTTTAGGAAAGAAAAAACATAATCTTGCTGTACTAGGATTTTGATTTCTACTGACTCTTGGTTTTAAACTTTATTCAGTGGATTAGTGAGGCTTGTGCAACTTTTCTCTATAAAGTTACGTAGCTGCTGCCTCATTACAGTTAACAATGGCACCACTGAGACTACATCTGCTCCAGAAACATCCACAGATCTGAAACTACAGAACCATATTTGGAATATTTGGCAAGTACATTTAGATATGGAAACAAGCACAAATTTATCCACAAAATGTCAGCTTCAACATCGACCACTATGGAACAGAAAAATCTTCATTTTTGTCTTTCAAATGTTGCTTATATCCCCAACTTAATTCAATTTTAAAATAAGAACTACTCTCAAAAACATATTCACTAATATACTGACACCCAAGAACCTTAGTTGGTTATTAGTACATGTTAAGAGATCATGTGACAGTAAGACATTAAAATACTTATAAGTGCCCTAAGAACAAAACTTGAATTACTCTTTTCTAGTTCTCACCCTGAACATTCACACGGATACATTACACTCTGATTGTCTAAGCCACACAATGGAGACAAGTTAACATCAATTAAATTTACTAAATCTTCCATGCGAAAAATTAATTAGTTAAACAGCTTTGGTAACCTAGTATATAGTTAGCTTTGTGTAAATATTTTGCAAAAATATCCATTCCCCAAAAAAATCTCTACATACTATGAGTACATTTATATAATAATATACATATTTCCTGAGTAAATCGTTAAATCTGATTATTCGGAAGATTTGGCAAAATATCCAACTTTATATTAGTAAAATAGATTTTTAAATAAACATTCAATAAACATATTAAAATAAATATGGAATGTTTCTGAAAA
Source organism: Coracopsis vasa (assembly GCA_026283785.1). Taxonomy (NCBI): domain Eukaryota; kingdom Metazoa; phylum Chordata; class Aves; order Psittaciformes; family Psittacidae; genus Coracopsis; species Coracopsis vasa. Next base: position 1,170 of record JANHGB010028201.1, on the reverse strand, counting down.
TTATAGTACCATGAACTTATATTAACAACAAACATCAATTTTCTTTAATTAAGTGCATACTATGTTACGTAGTTACTGGTTTTTAACCCACTGAGGAATCAATAAATCTAATTTCTAATCCTGAGTGACAATTTTATATCACCTGCTAATGTATACTTCAGTACTCGCTGCAAAGCTACAAAACCTTTTTTCTTTTTTTATGGAGAATTTTAAATGGACTATGTTGTAGAAAAGCTTGGTTTACATTGGTTTAGCTAGGAACTGAAGCGGCAGCATGACTGCTGAAGCATCTCACACAACCAACGTTAAACACTGATTATTCTTGTCAAACTCTGTTAGCGCTAATCTGAATTATCTGACTCCCTGCCACAAGAAACACCACAGAAGCGTGGATTGCTCTGCATAGTGACGGGATGCAAACTACTTCATGATCACTTTGGCACTTAAAAGAACCACATAATGGTGCAAAAAAAACCCTGAACAATTCTGAAATACCTTTCTCCTTTCTAATGGATTTTTTTTGTTTGTTTTAGTATGCTAAATTGTATTATTAACGTAAAAAAAAAAAAAAAAAGATAATTAAGTTCTACCACACTCTGGTTTCTCAGGTCATGGCTTAACTCACAGCTGATACATAGCTTTGGAGAAGCACACACAGAAATGCTACTGTTTAGCTCGTCTTAACAACAAAATTCTTGCGTAGCAGACTCTGCAATACCAGCAATATTAAAATTGCATTAACACTATTACAAGATGTGTGTCTCAACAACAGAATCACAGTAATAGCAGCACTAATCAGTCATGGTAACCCTTTCGCTTTTTTTGATAGCTTTCTACAGCTTATCAAAAACACCATCCGTGGCACTGGGCAGGACACTTTGCCCTTCCCTCCCCATCCTCAGCTTCCCTTTTGTTGTTGTTATTATTAGCTATTATTCCAGAATCGTCCTGGGTTCCTCAGGCTTTTCATTTTTGCATCATTTGTTTTCATGCTCCATGCTGCTTTTTTTCTTGTGTGCTTGTGTTTGGAGGACAAAGCTCCAGCACTGCCCTTTCAACAACTTCTGGTTTTACTGGACTGCTTGAAGAGTTTTTTGGCAAGGTCATCTGCAGCGCACACCATAAAGCGGTACGAGCCTTGCGTGTGGAAGCAGCCAAGTCTCTAATGGC
>JANHGB010028198.1:0-16488 GCA_026283785.1 Coracopsis vasa | reverse complement strand
TGTGGATCTAAAAGCTCTTTAATACTGTGGGAAAGGGAAACTGGTCACAAATGTTTCTTAAGAAGTGAGACTAAAGCAAATAATGTAAAAAAGAAAGGCAAGCCCCTAACTAAATTAAATTATATTATATTCTCTCAATCATCTTAAACTAACATTATGTTTAATAGTAAACATGTATAGTATATTTGAGGTTTCTTTCTGCATACCTCTTCCTATACTGATTAATATTCCAAATCTTGCTGCAGACAAGATTCATAAACTAAATGTATGGGTAACTAAACGGCCAATTTACATAGTTGCAACACTGTAAATTAGTGCCATACTTTTCAAACAGTCTTTTAAAGCCAACATTTCTAAGTATTTTTTGTTGTGAGAATAATGATACAAATATTTTTATTAGGAAAGCCTAGATTTCATTTCATGCCAAATCAGTTCAGACAGTGTAATGCAATCTTATTCCTTTAAGCATACCAAGAATTTTATGGGCCTTTAAAAACACACTTCACTGTCTACCTTCTCATAAAAAAAAAAAAAAAAAAGGAAATTATTAAAATCAGAACTATAGAAATTTCTGCATGAAGTTCCAAATGAGAAAAGTAGTCTTGTGACTGAAACAAGCTAGGCTATTTTTTTTTTTTTAGTGGTGTAAATACAGTGTAACTCCATTCACTTGAAAAAAGCTATGCTTGAATAAATCAAGCAAGCAGAGGACAAAGCCCATGCATGTTCCTTAAAGTGAGCAGACAAAATTCATATCTCTTTCACTGTGCAGATTCCTACACAAAATAACCTTCCCACTTTTCCCATTTCCAAGTCTATTAAAGAAATCTGTAAGAGATGTTTTAAATGACTCTCGCGTCCTCTTCTTCCATTGCAGTGTCATCTACTTAAGCTGGTTTAGTTCAAGTGCATCTTTATCATTCCACTCCAACCCAGTTATCTTGCTTTTTTCCCTTGCCTTGCTTCTTTTTTTGCTTTTGTCAGTCTGGTTGTACATTCTCTTGGGTAAAGACCAACTGTTAACATGCACAGCATCTCCCTCTGTAATCAGTAGTTCAGAAAGATTGTTACTAATGTTCTCAGAGGACTGCTACAAATCATGAATAAGTAAGAAACCTACCCCATTTCAGGAAAGCTCTGCACCTGGATATTAGATTACATCCTTTTATTTTCTGTTCTTTCTGCATCAGTTCATACACTAGTGACAAAATAAAACCTTGGTCATGTATACACCATTTAACCCACAATGATGTTCAACTGTCTTCCCATTTGATTCAAATGGGTCTTTTTTCTTAATGTGGTGCTCAAATCACTACATTCTGCGACAAAAAGTGAAACCATTTTGCCTATCTACTTTTTCCCTTCAGAGACACATCTCATTAAAAGCCTTTCTGGTGCAGTATCCTCTTTCACAATGCCCCCAAGGAGATGTAAAAATGATCTGATACTGTAGCTTCTGCACTGTCTCAAAAATCAGTACCAGGATTCTCAGCATTATTTAAAACCAGATAACCCAACATGGAAGCAAATCACTTTATTGTGCCAAGTACTTTATGAATTATTAATTAGTCCACTACACTTTTGCCTGAAATAGGAATATAAAACAGAAAAAAGTATTCTGCAAGGTGAAACTTCAAGTGATCTTGCCTAGCAAACCAGAAGTTTGGAGCTGCACTCATATTTACAATAAAACCTATTAGTTTTTACATGAATCATTATATTACATATAACTGTGCATCTACGGGGGTTCTAAAGTTTATGGTCCCACAGCAATGCACTAGCCAGTTAGGGGATTCAAATAAGAAGAGAAAGAAGATACACACATTTGGATGAAGCATAGCATAGCAGTGTAGAAAATATAAAAATATCTTTGCACAATGTTGTGTTAATGGCTTACTGCATTGATCAATTTGTGTTGTCTAATGAAATATAGCACTTAACATTTTACCATAAGCTTGCATTGGTTAGAAGCATTTCAATAAATGTCTAATATTGCTGATAGTATTCTCATGTTGTATTTCACTTTGCAGATTTGCAAGATAATAGTGTGGAAAAATTCTAGGTATTTCAGACTTCAGAAAGCAACTTTGAGAGGCAAAAGAAAGATTAGTAATAGAAAAGGCCAAGAGGGTAACTCAGTTAATAACAGAAATAGTGTGAGTAGCAAATAATAGTGCCATAATTAAAGAAAATAAAACATGTCATCATACTTCTAGGTGGAAAAAGCTGGAAACCAATCACATCTGGCATTCATTGTTCCAGTGCTCTAGTGTGGTATAAATCTAACAAACTAGAAATAAAGGCTATAATTTTTAGAAAGAAAACATTTAGGTGTTCATATTGAGACTTTGCAAGTCTTCTCCTTGCTTCAATCTCCTCATTAGTTTTTAAAATCTAGATAGAGAGTTAACAACTTTATAAAATATGCAGTTGAGTATTTACTAGATTGCATTTATTTATAATAAGGTCCATACATTTTGCTTCTATAACACAGAGAAAAATCCCTGCTTGTGGTGGCAATGAATAAAAAGTACTGTAGGATCAGAACATAATTTGTACAATTAATAACCTGCTGTTGTTATTGGACTTTTGCCCCAATTAAAAAGATCTCTTAAGAACTGTCAGGAACAACAAACTGTTGCTTGCCCAGCTGTATTCTGGTTCCACTGGAATTCTAAACACAATTTAATTTGCCAGTGCATCAAGAAGGCCAAGACCAAAATCACACTTAACTAAATCTACACACATTGTGAAGCATATGTTCATTATGTGTCCTGGTTCTTGGCTTCTGTATAAAATATGTCTTCAGACTTTTACTCAGGTTTAATTTGTACAAAGTTTCAATTAGCGTTAATGAAATATGCATTATTAAGAAATTCAAGATCAGCCTAGTATACAGTCCCTCTTGGATCATAAAAGTAAACAAACCATTGGGGAGAGGATATTTATCAATGAGAGATTAAGCACTATAAATGGTAGCAATGACTTAGTGTTACAGAAATGAATGGCTTTAATGAGTTCCCTTAAAGTTGTTTTTACACTCATATATACTGTACTTCTTTGTAAATTTTTCTATAACACTAGGAGCAGAGAAGTGCTTGATTGCAATGTGATCCCAGTAGCTGTTCCTTGGTATTGGTATTTCTGAAACTAGTTTACTAGTTGCATTAGAACTGACTCAGTTTGCTTCAAGGCCCATTAGCAGCTGAACAGCTAAAGAACACTGTCCTATGCCTTTAGCCTTTAATCAGGTTTGCATGAAAAAGCATATTAAAATGGAGGATATATATAGTACATACAAACAATTCAGTCTGTATTGCATAGCTCAGCCTGTATTATATGAGAACTCATAATTGCATCAAAATGAGTTAAGTTTCATATATTTACAAGAACTACCACTAGTATCTTACCCAGTGAGAAAGTCTATTTCAACTTCTTTAGCTATTCCCAGAAATGACTGAAGAAAATACAAGTTGAAAAAAAAAACAAAAAAACCCTCATGTGTTAAATCTCTTAGGTCTCCCACTTTTAGTCACCTATAGAACCACAAGTGCTTTGAGAGAAATGTCCAAGGACACTTAAGTGCAGAGCTACTCTAACAGAGTAGATGGCACATTATAGCCTTCAGGAATGATGCAGTACCACAGGCTCCAGTACAAAGGGAAGATGACCTTAGAATTCAAATTTGTAGGCCAAAATGGAATCTGTTAGGATTAAGTGCTGAGGTTGGTCACAAACCTCCACTGTAATCCTAAAGCAACCGATGAAGGTCCAAATTTTGTCACTATCCCATGTTACCTCACCCCCTGTGTAACTCTATTTGAGCCTTAAGTAAGACTTCTGAATATGAAACTGCAGAAAGAAGAAACTCTGTCCCTAACTCAAATGCAAATACAGCCATTACCTGAATACCAGACTTGTATGTCTTGCTTATTTAGATGGGAGTAGGATAATCTATTACTGCATGCATGTGCAGTATTCAACATAATAAAGTTCCAATCTCTGTTGAGAGACTGCACGTATTACTGCAATAGGTATAAAAATAAAGGTTTCAGGGGAAAGAAATTCTAAAGTACAAAAGATACAACATAAACCCCTACACCAGCAGTTCCTAATCACCCTGCATTTCTAACCAACTTTAGATCCCAGCATGAGTACGGAACATTTATACTTTGTAACTAGCATGTATTAATGATTAGACTAAGTAGTTTGTACAAGAAAATGTATTTGTAACAGTGACACTGCTTGTAAAATATTAAATCCAAACTAATTTTACTAAAGCCTTCATGATCATTGTTTTCTGGAAACATTTAGGCTCATCTTCATCTGCAGTAGAAAAAGAGAACTGGCAAAAGAGAACTGACTTTCCAAGTGCAATTTTTTATTTAAACAAAATTAAAAGGCTTCCTTCCTAGAGAGATTTTCATTGGTATTTACAAACATGTTTGCTTTTCTAAATAATCTCCAAACACTAAGCATTACTTTTCATTCGCAAAATTAGAAGTTAGGTACAGGGCAATACTTCTCAAACAGATGGTACAGCACCTGGAGATCCTATTCCCACTGGCTGGCAATACACACGTGCAAGTCACAAGAGTCAATAAGTCTCAACAACTAAAGCAACAGACTCCACTTTGCTCATAAACAAGTCAGTATGAACGAGACCACTACCTGAAAATGCCCAATTGTACTATAACTTGAAGAAATATTTTGTTATAAATATCATCCTGAATCATAAGCGCTCAACAAGCTGATCACCCGTTCCCTCACAGATTAGAGCACAATGCACCTTCTCATCATTTCTGAGTTCCTTAAGGTGCCCTGAAGCTGCCCAACGGCGTTCTGAGTTACACAATCTACTTAATTTCTGCAATTCCAGTGATGCCATATCATTGGCTACCCATAGTCCTATACCTCCTTTACTTGTAAACCCCACCTCATTTGTGGGTTTAGTCTCCAGACCCCTAATTTAAAACTCTCATTACTCAATTTTCTCTTGCTGCTGAGAAAAATTCACAGTAGATTTTTCTTCCCCTGGCGTATGAAAGTGAAGTGTTCGCAAAGTAATAAACCTTGCCATATGTTGCACCAAGGTGGTGAAGCACTGGTTGCTGTTATCCAAAGGAAAGCTATAAAGCCATGCAGCCCTAGTTCAGTCTACTGGGTGTTTTTTTGTCTGCACATGCAATGTGCCCAGAATTATTCTGGTTTTCTTAGTTCCATGTCAATAGCTTTCGTTACAGAGCAAACTTGACAATTTATCGTGTTTAAGAAATTTTACTTCACTATTTCAGCTATTCATTTAAATAATTCACTTAGAGATAAAATTCAGTATTATCATCTCCACGTAACTATTTGCTTTTGATATTGCAACAATCAAGCATGTAACATTTAACTTGCATCTTACAGGGTCAGCAGGGTTGGAAAGGTTTTCAGTAGGAGCCTTCCCTCTCCCAAACTAATTTTTCTGGTAAGGAAGTTTAAAACTTGCAGTCTGAAGTTAAAAAAGGACTAGAAAAGATATTTCCCTTGGCTAAAAAGGGCATCATGCTTAAACCACTAATTTCTGACATGCTTGGGTCCCAAGAAGCACATATTGGAGAACTGAACCACTTGCACAGAATGATACACTGTAAGAATGGCATTACTTAGCCCAAGTTAAACATAAAAGCAACCCTACTTCTTCCCTGAAGCACCAAACAAGTGAAAATCACCACTTAATCTTTGGCATCTGCTATTTACCTTGTAAGTCACGGCTCAGCAGGGAGACTTGGTACCTTGGAACAGATTAGGCTTAAGTTCTTCCCTGTTCTTCCTTTTCCTTTTTTATTGTTTTTTAATTTACAAAAATCCTGAAGGAACTTGATTAAATCAAACACAATTAAAAAAATATGTTTTTAAGAATCCTCTCTTTGAAGTATTTGATTTTTTTTTCCTTTAAACTTCTTATGAAGTACTTTTCAGAACTGAAACAACCCTGTGCAAACCAATTCATTTCCTGTCTCTTGCATAAAGAAAAATTCTGTATACCCCTACCCTTAGCTGAACATTATGTAGCTATCACATGTTTAGCATGCATCTGTACTTACGAGATCAGCATGTATCTTACACTTAGCCATTCCAAATCTATAACAGTGTGCTGCTGCTGAGGGCAAACTATGGTCTGATTTCTCACTGAGTGGCTTTCACAAACATTTGTATGTCTCGGGACACTAGGGATTGCTCACTAGAAAAAAAGAAAGTTATGCAACAAGTGCAGGAAGAGTCCTGTGCAGGTAACAGCAGGCAACAGCAGGCACAGTTATGCTCCTGTATATTTTCAAATAGTTAAGTTAAAATGAAGTAAATGGAGTTTAAAATACTCCCAGCTGCTTCTGTCTAGGTATGGCAACATTTGCTGTTTCAAAGCCTGAGTTCAGCTCTTTGTTTGCTGGTTTTTTTAATCAGACACCAGATTTGCAACAGAAGGGTGTATGCCAAAACATTACAGCCAAAACCCCAAAAGATTTCAACATAGCAATGCTGCCACAACACATCAACATCATTGCCTTGATTGTTTCTGTATTCTCTTAGTGGAAGAATCTAGTGTTTTTTAAAGGACGCAGCTAAGGAGGCAACCTGACTCACAGAGGAAGCTGCTGAACTGCAGTGGCTGTGAAATAGGAACAATAAAAATAAATGTACTTTTTTGCAGACAAAGTTTTGGGCAGTTAATTTTTACAAGGTAATCTATTAAAAATTAATCAACCAGAGGTCTGTTTTAAGACAAAGATTTTCAGTTCTGTTCAAATCATGTTTGCTATTTTTCTTCAAAAAATCTTAAGTGATCAGGATAAATTATATCTTAAAAATTATTAACATGTTGAATAAAAACCTGCCTTGGAGCAATAAATTAACTGGTTTAGCTTGCAGCCAGCTGCATTTCATCTTACTCTAAATAAAGTTTTAGGTCAAATTGGAAATTATCTCCTGACCATGTTTCTTTTCCATGCCACACAGAGAGGTCTGGATTGACAAGAAGGGGCAGATCAGCAACACTGACATTTTAGAAGGTGCTTTACAAGGTACATGCTCTTTGAGCTACACTCAGAGGGCCAGGGAGGAGGATCGGTCAAGGCAGAGTGCAGCAATCCATCTATAGAAATTGCTGCTGCTGGGATTGAACTATTCCTAACAGCGTTAGCATGTGCTTTATTTCCCAAATTATTTCCCATGCTTTAAACTGCTGGTCTATGTTAGGAACCTGAAACAGATCATTCCACTTCATTTTAAGAGAGCCTCTTCTCTCTTGCAATACTATGGCTAACCTCAAGTATCCAAGACAGCATTCCAAAAGGTTAAAACAATGAACCTACATGCCTTTGAAGACTCTTTTTAAAATTTAGTAGGTTATAAAATTTCTTTTTAAAAAGTTTGACCTTCCCATGTAAACAGTTTAGGATGTTCTAAGTAAGCATTCCAGCAAGTATTAAAAAACCAGTAGTTACTCAAAAATAATTTTCACCTATTCTTCCTTTGGTATAGTTTGAGCCATCTCTTAACTCACCGACGTAGGAAAAGTGCAATTGCTAACATGGATGAAACAGTTATTCTGTCTGAAGATACAAACCCCATGTATTATTACAGCATAAAGAAGTAACTCAGTTATGAAGCAGTCAGACAGGAGACAATGCCCTTGATGGAATTATATCGGTTTTATGAAACCCAGTGCAGAAAGCAGATTGCAACTTTTCCGAAATTCTACAGTAATATCATCTGAATCTAGATATGGGATAATTTTCTCATGAATCTGGCCATTACGGGTTGTACCTATCATTTATACCACAAGATGCCTGTTATTATGGCAAATACCTTAATATTAAGAGAGAGATTATTTTTATTTAACTATTATTATCAAAATACTTTTGAAGACTTTTCAAGAAGTTTCACAAACTGCCTAAAGCAATGAATAAGGTACTTTTATTACCATCTGTGGGAAAATTACTTGCGGGAAAATTAGAGAAAACTGGGGTCTAACAGAAGTTGTAGTGTTATAGAAACCTTTTTAGGGTAAAATACGGTTGCCACTTTCAGGATGGTTGGCATGCACAGAATCTACTCCACCATGGTTCCCTAGGCAACACAACTGCTATCTTAGAGGAGCAATGGAGGGTGGAGCAGAGTGGAGACACTGTAGCCAGGCTCTGTTGTATTCCCTGCAGGACTGAGAAATTGATGGTATCATACAGCTCATAAGCCTCATAGCAACTGTCAAATGCGAAATATAAGAGAAGATATCCATTGCTGAGCCAACATCTGTGGCAAAATCACTTTCCTTAGGTGAACCTTGTTCATTATAATCTCATTATAATACTAATGCACATCTCCATCCCAAAGTTACCCACCTCCAAGGTACCACCACCCCTCACAGAGCATGCACTTCAAATTTTTTATCAACTATATCTTTAAGTGAAAAGTGAGGGAATTTTATACCAATCAATAATAAAATAATGTATGACTAGAGTCACTCAAGCTCCATCTGAGAGTAAAGATAAGTATAAAAGTGACTGACAGAGAAGAGGAGTTCGGGAAGACTCAATTGTAACTTCTGGGATCAGTCAACAGGCTGAACCTGTCTTCCCCATAGGGATCCCTATTGGGTAAGAACTTTACCTTACGCACACTAAATGACTAACTCATGCGAGCTGTTATTAGTGATTATAGTCTGATGTGTATCACTTCAAGCTTGCTCACCAACAAGACTGGTCACCAGCAATCTCTGAAACTTATCTGTCACAAACTTGTATTTTGTATAATTAAAATCTTCAGCTGAATTTTGTTTTGTTTAAGTCTCTGGAGACTTGAATATTTGAAATAACGGATTTGACTCAGTGATGCTGGGTCTCATCTTTCTTGGGAAACTTGCAGGCTGGTCAGCTATATAAAGGGTTTGGGAACCCCTCCACCTTGTAATGTGACAGTACTGGCATGCGGGATGAATTTGGACAAGAAGGTGCAAGCACTACACAATCCTTCAGACATAAACCAGTGACCAAGCCTGAGACTAGTTTTGGATCCAGCCACACCCAGCCCCTCTAACTTCTGAGGATCAGGTGGAAAACAAGGGGGTCCTCTCTGAACCTCATGAGTCAATAGGAGGATCTCCCTAAAACAAGCTTATTCACTGGTCTAAGATGAACACACGTTCTGTGACACCATCTATAAGTTGTTGTTTGTTGGTTTGTTTCTGAGGGTTTTTTTATGATTTCTCTTAGTACCTAATAATTTAAAACATAGCAGAATTAGACAGAAATACAGTGATAGGTGAGCTGTTGCAAAAAGGAGATATCAAGCACTCTAAGACAAGCTTAGGATGACATTTAGGGTAAAATACCCTTACCATTATCTCCAACATATGCTTCTTCTTAAAATCACTTTAATAAGGAAAGACTAGTTGTGTGGCCAGTAGCTTTTGATCCTGGTTGAGCATAATTCAGAAGGTCCTATAAAAAGCATATTGGATATTGGTGGTTTAGAAGAGGAACAATCTGTAGTAACAATACAGACATCTGTTGTCTGTTTATCTGAGTTTCATTATAATAATCCTTCAAAAGATATTCCTTTGCAGTGTCAGAGGCAGGCAGAAGATACAGACAGTTCTGATAAAATCAGGAGAGCTTTGAAACCCCAGTGTCTGTGATGACAGTCAGATCCTTGTGAGGTCCTAGAAGAACTCGGTATTAAACCTCGCAGCAAAAGTATGGACTTGCAGTTTATTTGAATATTTTAAGGAGGGAAACACAAAAACTCCAAGTCCCTACTCCTCACAAAATGCTGAACTATTACTACCAGACAGCAGGATAATGTGTCAGAATGCATCAGAAAAAAACATGCCAGCTTGCAGAAAAGAATTAAAATGCAGCAAAAAAAAAATAAATTCTTTAGAATTCTTTAGAATAACTTCCAAAAATTGACGTGAACTTAAGGTATTGTATAAGTGAAATTAAAAGACGGCACAAACCCCAAACATGACCAAATACATGAACTAATGGCACAAGATAAAATAATGTCATACTACTAAGTGATGAGAGATTAATGCTGTACAAAGGCAGAGCCCATCTCATCTTTATTACTAGTAACAGACCTCAGTTACAACCATAAAATCCAGAGATCCATAGCTCTGTTCCTCTACATACATAATGACAGAATCAGTCTGCTAAAAGAAAAACTGAAGAATCCAAAATGTTCACTAACCACTCTGCTACCCACCATCCCGCACATGTGAAAAGTACTAAAAGGCAACGTTATCAAAACCTACCTTGTATTTCATTTTCCAGGAACACTATAACTTCGATTTGATCATTCTGTTATTTTTCTACGGAATTAAATGAGAATTGTTTTAATATGATCAGGAGCCTTTTATCTAGTAACCCAAACAGTTGCTGATAAGCAATCATGGTTTAGTGTGAGGTGTCCCTGCCCATGGCACGGGGGTTGGAACTAGATGATCTTAAGGTCCTTTCCAACCCTAACTGTTCTATGATTACAAAAATCTATCTTTATCTGCTCAAGTGCCCCAAACTGTAACAAAAAATTCATTTTACACCAAGTAATCAAGAGCTGAGAGTGCTATAGCACTACTAGGTCTTGAGCAGCAAGTAAAACTACTCTATGAAGTATTTTTAAGCATTTTTTCAATTTTGAAAGTTAAATTCTAAATAGCAAAGGGATATAAAAACAAAACAAAAAAGAAAATTAACTAGTTGTGTTTGCAGTCACTTGAGGTCACCCAAATCAGAAAGGTACATTATATACTGTAATGTAATTAATTTACATGTAATTTAATGCAATTGAAAATGCTTGCACTTAAATAAATAGCAACAAATTACAAGTTTACTTACAAGTACAGTAATTACTCTTATTCATAAATCAAGCAGTAGTTCATGAGGGTGGTTGTGAGTATAACGCCAAAGCACAGAAAGCAGAAATTCAGCTTTGAATACTTACTACTTATACATAGATATAAAACTTGAGGACTGATTTTCACTCAGCTCTCTACTCTTTTCAAGGACATTATCATTCAGCAAAAAAGCTGAACCACTTTATGGTCACAGTTTTTACTGAGAGGAATTTCAGTAAAAGAATCATGCATTTTACTTGGAAAGGGTAAGAACCAAGGTCATCTTGATCATAGATGGTAGAAGTTAAGAACTGAAAGTACTCGACTAGCAAATTCCCTTACCAATGCGCATCTTTTTAAAGTGCAAGCAAATCATGATGAGCCAATATAACCTTTAAATCTGAAGAACCTTCATAACTTAGACTAAAGCCTTATGTTGAAATAATGGGAAAACGATCTCACCTATCTTCTTTTACCACAAAAGTATATTCATATACTTAAAGCAGCAACAGCTTTTGCATCTATGCTTGTTTTTTAACTTTGATCGATGAAAATAATTTTCTGACTGGGACAAGAGCTATGGAATACAAGTTGTGAGATAGAGGATGAATTTCTTGTTCTTTTTTTCAGTTGGGTAACTGGATGTCAGAGCTGTGCCTGCATGCACACCCTGTGCACTTAATTCTCCGAATGGTCCAGAAACAACACAGCAGTCACTTACACTAGAGAGATCACACTAACTGGAAACAAGACTCAACTCCTAGCTGCCCTCAGGACAACAGATTTGAATAACTGCTACAAGGATGTCTCCAGCAGAGATTTTTGGAAAGTACCTGAGTGTGCTTCCCTATGCAAAAAAAAAAATCAACAACTTAAGGGTTTCTTTAAGTAAATACTCTACCCATGAGTGTCTAACACGACCCAGACTGGCAAATTGAATGATTTCCATCTTTGAGCTTCTGTAGTAAAGGAAAAGAGAACAAAACCTTCTCTTTGAGGTGATACTGAAAACTTTCAAAGTCCTTCAAAATATCTTGCAAAGTCCTCTAATATCATTGTTCTTCAGGAAACACAATATGTCTCTAAAGAAGGGCCATGAAAGGTTTGCACGCCAGAACTGTTCGAATTTTTCCAACTATATCAGACGTTAATAAGAGATATTGCCTCAATCAACAATTCTTTCCATGCCTCATCCTTACACTGCCAGGGCTATACCAAAGCACCATTAAAAACTTTTGATAGTAGAGACCTAGAAAATAATTTCCATGTTATTGAAATAGGGATGTGAAAACATTTTCTAAATAGTTTTCCTTCTCTCAAATGAGGATAGCGATTCAATACAAGAGAACTAGCCCTTGTACTGATAAAAATAACCTTGAAAAGTGTGTGACTGAAAATAATGAAAACCCTCAAAATTTAAAGGGTTTTCTGTTATTGTTGTTTTAAGCACATATACAATCAAATCTTTACCCCCTTTTATTATAATTTAGAGTCATTGAACAGCTGAAATTTTGCTTCATGGATTCTACTTTAAACATGCAGATTCCAAGCAGCCTTCGCCCACATATAACATAAGCAATAAAATACCAAATTTATCAGACAGGAAAATTAGCTCATTGAGCCTTATTAGTAATTTCTAAATCTGCTGAGCTTTTTTGGCATTCATTTTAAATTCATAAAATTAAGAAGCTACAAGGACTAGTGAAACTGAGCAGACAAATACCTTACAACCATTATCTCCAGCTCCCACTTGAGTTTTGACTTTAAACTCAGCTGTTGTTTTCCCAAGTCAAGAGCAGAGGCTAACGATTTCATTATACAGAAATTTTGTTATGCTGATTACATCAAGACTGCAGGATGACTAAGAATTAATATGAGAAATTAAAAAAGCAAACAAGCAAAAAAACCTCCAAAACATACTCTGGTATGTCAACACAGAGTCTTAATATTCCAGAAAACTGTCTATCTTATCTAGATTACTGAACCAAGATTTCATAAGCACAGTTAAATTAGTATATGAACACAGTTTAAAGTGATGACATAAAAAAAAATCTAGTTCATCTTTCTGCCACATTTCCTCTTATGAATACAAGATCTTTGCACTCTTGCACGTCTTGCATTAATCAGTTTTGGACCTCCAGAAGGTCACACTTTACCCACCATGCAACTCTGTTTTTCAGTAAATGAAAATTCATCAGTATATCAACTTTCAGACACAGTGTGAAAACTGTATTTTACCTAACGTATTACTGAAATGTTTAGGCAAAACTGTTGGTTCTTTCATTACAGTATAACTTGGTTTAACTGGAATCTGCCCACTGGATCCCTAACTTGATCTCAAGAAAGTAATTCTACCCAAAGTTTGTGAAAAACTTACAACACATGCCTATGAAAAAATGCAAGTGAGTTTCTGAAGTAGAACATTTATAATATTGTTATGACTACATTTTAAATCACATACATAGCTCCACTTTCATTGCTGCTTCCATTATTTTAGGATTTCAATATCAGCATTTAAAATTTAAAAGTTGAAAGAAATCTTAAAACCTAAGCTTGAAGAATAGACTTAATTCAAAAGAAAATTTGAATTCTAAATGCACTAAAGATTTTGGATTTTTTTTCCATTTTTTTTTTTCTAAATACAATGAATACAAATAAATTCTGTTGAAAAAAAAATAGTTGTTGACAAGTTACAGGGTGTTTCCTCAGAACAGTGGTAAGAAATGTACTTTGATTAATTCACCTCTTTTCGGAAGGCTGGAGTACACTAAAAAAACATCTACTTGAGGTGACACCAAGTGATATAATGAGCTACAGGGAAAAAAAAAGTATTTCTGTATCTATAGCATTTTTGTAGGAAAAAAAAAACCAAACAACAAAACAAATCAACCCCACTATTTTTTTTTCCTCCTCCTTCAGTTTACAGTGAACCTTCATTGATCTTCATGCAAAAAAGTTTAAGTAAAGGTCAACGAAGAAAAAGCCATGAGAGGAAACACAAGCATTAGCACACAAGAAGTAACAAAGAGAAACACTGACTGAAGAAAGAGAAAAAATGACATCTCACCAGATTATTTTTGATTTCCATTAAATTAAAAAAAAAAAACCAAAACCTTCAAAGAATTTTAATATAAAACTTGCAAAACAGAGTTCTGCAATTTAGGGTTCAGTGATACCACTAGACTCTGATTTTTACAAGAAGAAAGAAAAATGCTCTTAATTGGCAATTTAAGACCTCTGTTTGCACAGATCTTTAATAATGCTTCATGAAACAGAAATCACATTTTTATGCAAGGGTAAGAGTGTGCTGAACACTTGGAGAGAAAAACAATACTTGGATTTCAGATTGTTAGCAAGTCTTTTGCTCCAGTATCTCTTATCTACAATTCCCACATGAAACAAAACAATAATACTTCTATATGTCTAATTGGAACACACTTCCTGAAACTTGACTTACTGTCCTGTGCATCTTCTACTCCTTTGATAAAACTCTGGAAAGAGCTTTTCCAAATTTTTAATTTCTATTTAATACCATCCTGTCATTTTAAATTTACATTAAATTTCCTGGGCATGCTATTACAGCTATAGCACATCAATGCCAACGCTACAAGCACTGCAAGATTAAGTTCCTTCAGAATTATTTCAGTCCAAAAACACCATGGCTCTCCATATCCATCACATTTGCCAGCAAATTTTCTTACTTTCCTCAATTTGAACTGGGCTTTATGATGAATGCCAACATACCTTTCCAAAATCAATATAATTAGTTCTAATTGTGCTGTTAAAAGATCAGTCTCAGAACATTATTTCTGAGAAATATCCATCTTCCCCTGTAACTATCTTTTTAATCAAATTATCTGAATGTTTTACAACATCAGATGCATATATCCTCTATAGCACAAACATATTACTCTCTTTTGTCTCTTCAGGGTGGTACAGAGATGTTAAGCACACAGACAGCTGCGAGGCTGTGGCCGGGATCCACTGAGAATGCAGAAAGTGATAAGAAAGTGGATACACATGCAGCCAAGACTAAAGGGGACCTCCACTCTCCCCAGTGTACATTATAGACTTTTTTAACAAAACATGTCATGTTGGAGATGTAGATTCTTGCATTCAGAAGCTAATGAAAGCAAGTTAGGAAATTTTTGGTTTGATTTTCTCATGTCTCCTGGGAAAAAAAAGAAGGGAAATAAGTAAGTTTTAGTTTAAATGTCTGACCTGTATTCAGATTCTATTTTCTGTTCAAAGAACCTGAAATATAAGGAAGAGTGAGGGAAATATCTACAGTATGCCTTTGCACTTCGACTTGGTTTCTGTAGAAAAGTTAATGGAGAGGAAAACTGAGACTCTTAAATGCTCTAAGCTAGCCAGAGACATCACTGTTGGAATGTTTCATCCACTTCCTAACAATCAACTAGGACAACTTCAAACTTCCAAGTAGTTTTTTTCAAAAGTTTCTGTAACAAAACACTACGCTGGCTTGAAAGAAATGCTCTTCAGAATCACAAGAAGATTGATCAGAACTGGTGTTGACCTGACTGCAACAAGAGTTTACCCTTTCAGCGCAAGGTATGCCACGTAGATCTAATGTCTACTTATCACTGGATCACATTCTAAGACACATCTAACGTGGCAATTTCCGTATCTCTAAATTGTTAGTAGCTTACCACAATAAAAGTAAGAATTTTGATATGTTTAGTATCCTAATGATAGGTTAAATGATACAAATGTCTTCTTTTTCATAAGCTGTGACAGTCATATTTATCACATATTCTGAACACAACAGAATCTATGTCATTGTGCCATTATGATAACAAGGTGCCTTATTACCACTCAGTGCTGAAAAAATGTAGAAAAGCTTTACAGTCAGGAATTTTCATCCAAATAATATTGTCCTATTAGGCTTTTGACAGCTGCACTGTTATGACTCTGCAAAGACAGTTAATCACAATTTGCTCTTACTCATTGAATTTCACAAACGTGAAATAATTATTCTAAATTTAAGCTGATTGTGTTGACAATATAATGGCTTGTCAAATTTTAATTGAGGAACAGCAGTTACCTTGGTGGAAGTAGGAAAAAAGAGGTTAGTTTCCATATTTTAATGCAGAGTAGCTCAGCTGGCAACTACCTAGCCACCTTCCAGGCATTTCCTGAAGGAGCTGCCCTTGCAGTCAGCACAGGGAGAAGGGTTGTAGTTATCATTTGATGTGTGAGAGCCTATGTAGTTGGCAACAGTGAACTGTGCGGCTAAACCAAGTGAATTAAGCTGTGATGTATCTGTGACGTTATATTTAATTCCTTGTGAATATAAAATACAGTGTACTTTGAAATGATTGAGAAGCCTTGTTCTGTTAATTAAGAGCTACAGACCAACATATGTGTTAACTTAGGTTTGGACAATTAGCTTTATATTATTATACAACTGGAACTGTGTTAAAAGAGTGAGAAGAGCACAGTATTTTGTGATACATTGACACCCCAATTTATTTTCAGTGATCCTGGTGTAATATTGCATTCAGTGAATTTACTGTAGATTTATATTGGTGTTAATTAAGACAAGAATTCAGACGTTGAGGTTTAATCTAGCTTGGTTTGTAAGCATG
>JANHGB010028194.1:0-35347 GCA_026283785.1 Coracopsis vasa | reverse complement strand
AGCCTTCTCCAAATCCAGGGTAGCCAGTTCTCCTGATAGCTTCCGGAGAGGGCCCACGTTGTCCCTAGTCTGTCTTTCATTTGCAATGTAATTATATAATCCTTTCCTGTTATCTTTCACATCCCTAGCCAAGTTTAATTCTGACTGGGCCTTAGATCAGTCTGACGAATAAGGTGTATTCTTAGATGAAAGTAAAACAGCTCACTTTTTTAATGAAGTTACAATTTTTTTAAAGTCACTATTTTAAGGAAGTGCTAAGTAAAGAAGTGATGAAATTGTCAGAGGATGTAGTCTATTTTGGGGATTCAAAAAAGGTCCAAGTTCATCAGAGATCAAAGCCTGAAATATGTAATGATGGTGCAAAATAAAAATTTAGAGATAACAGAACACAAACCTTATTCCTAATCACAAATTATATGGCTTTTTAAAACACAACTGAAGTTCTCCACAGGGTTTTCTACAGGAGTCTATCCCACAATGTTATTACATACTTCTGGATATTTTAAGATGGTATCTGAACCCTGTTCAGGTTTCTGAATCTTAATCAGTTACTTTGTGATTTACCCTTGTCTCTTCAAGCAACACCTTTAATAAAAAGACAAGATACTTTCTCCTACCCTATAGTTAGCAAGAAAGCAGACACCTGAAAATCTGGTGGCTGTATTTACAGAAAGTTTTGAATGGCTGAGATTCATCACTTGCATTATAGACAAATAAACTAGTGGGATTTTCCTAAAAAGTTATATTATTACATTTTTTAATTAGATTAAAAAATACTAGTAAGTAGAAGACTGAGGCCACAAGCTGCCTCCTAAAACTAGGAATTTAACTTGCTTTAAGAATCCAGAGGTATGGACTGAATCAGTATTAAGTTGTCTAGCCCTAGATTACAGTACTTTAGAAATACTTATATTCTAATCCTGTGGATATTATTCAGGCTTTAAGATTTTTCAGGAACTTAGGTAACTGAAAGGTAATTCTAAATGATGGCTGTAAATCAAGTAGAACAACAACCTCTAATGCTGTACGAGGCACAAGTCAGTCTAGAAAAGAGCATGTCTGCAAATTGTCCAGATCTGTTTGTGCTGTAATCCATTTTTCCTAGAAGTGACTTGTCTAAATCAAGTAATTTTAGTAATTTATCTCTGCAACAAGTACAATATTTCAACAGGTTTTACTTTCTTAAATAATGTATATTATTAATAATCCTTATTTCCACACCAACTGTGTAATTTCTTATTCCCCCATATTTTATACTAGTTAAGTGACATTTTGAATCAGGCTTGTTTTAATGAAAAAGTGCATATTAAGCATACTGCAATGAATTTTTTTTTTTTAACAACTAAAAGTTCATATCATTCATGAGCTACTTCTACATATTTCAAAAAAAGAAATATATCTGTATCTGTTTAACTGAACAGTTATTTAAAACGCACCCTAAATCACATGATCCAAAGAAATCTGCACCATGAGTTTAACTCTCAAGATAATTTCCTTACAAACTGAAATATAATCCAATATAAACCTTTC
Source organism: Coracopsis vasa (assembly GCA_026283785.1). Classification (NCBI taxonomy): domain Eukaryota; kingdom Metazoa; phylum Chordata; class Aves; order Psittaciformes; family Psittacidae; genus Coracopsis; species Coracopsis vasa. The sequence goes on along the minus strand of JANHGB010028194.1, from coordinate 33,817 downwards.
TCATCCCTATCATAATGAGGACTGGCATGAAACTAGTGATATTACAAAACTTGTTTGGAGTTGTGTGCATGTTGCAAACTTAAACCTGAATTTCAGATTTGCAGTCTTTCATATAGTTAATAGACACAAAATGTAAATGTTTCAATGGAAAAAGCCCTATTTTACTACATTTACTGAAGGACTGCAAACTATGTTTCATTGCCACTGTCATCAGTGGTGCCCACTTAGCAGTTAGCTATGTACATTCTCCTACTTGGAACAGCATTTTATCTTGTTAAAGACCAGCACGGGATGGAAAGTTGTGTTATGCTATCCAAGGTAGCCAAGGTGGACTTTGATAAGTTAGAGCAAACAGTTTTGAAGTCTCCCAAAGTCAGATTGATCTAAAACTCAGAACTGCCCAGAATTCTGTAGAATTCTTTTTGTTCCCGTACCACACACACCTTCCATATATTTGGGGACAAAGATTACTCAGACAGACCAAAGTATTTCAGATAACCAAATCTACTACCATCGTAGAAGAAAAATCGTGTAGAGCCCTTCCACCAAAATTATTTAGAGGAATATCAGGCAGGCCTGTGCAGCAAAGTCCTCCCTGCCTTTTCCCAACATCTCTACAGCTTGAACTTTTTCAAAACAACTTTTGGAAACATTTTTCTTTTAACTTCTATGGCCACAACTCTGATGAAGTGTATGGGAAGGTTTTTGTCTTTTACTTATGAATATCATTTATCCTAAATATCAAGCCTTTGTGCACCCTGTGGGCAGTCAGCATCTGTGACAGCAGCTCCATGGCTGTGAAACATAGTCCCTGTTAACGTATAAATACAGTTTGCTGTGTGTCACCTACAGCTACAGCAACCAAAGGCAAATACAAACAGTGGAGAGTAGCGGTACACATGTTCATAAAAGATCTTTAGACCACAGGCCAAAGGATGGGCTGCCAGATGGAAGAGATTAAGTTTGAATATGTTAATGAAGAGGAATAAGCCTGCAGGCATGGGGGAAGTGGAAAAAGTTGTCTGGAAAAAGAGGTGGGTCACAGAATTAAAAGGATGACAGACAATCCATAGCCTTTGTAATAGTGGGAAACTGCATAGAAAAGGCAAGGAACTGATGATCTATAATTTCAAGAATTAGTCCTGGTTGCTTTTATGTAACATATTTTAAAAAGGAAAAAAATAATGTTCTTTTCACAGTGTGGAATTGTGACTGTGTTTTGAGAATTAAGAAAAAAAAAGTGTGTTAGAAAAATATAAAGCATTTCCCTAAGGTAATATGAAGAATAAAAAAATCTGTATTTTTTAAAAAAAAGTAAAATAAAACTTGGAAATACAAAAAAAATCCAAGTAATTATTATGCAGTAGTATGGTTAAAAAGTATAAGCCAAAATATAAATCTATTTGCCAGAAAATCTAAGTAATATTGTTTTTTGTAACAATGAAAGAACAAATACTGTTTCAAGTAGTATAGCAGCAGATAGAGTAATTGTATTAGAGTGAAGGCTTTTCTGATTGTGCTTGAAACTGAAGCAGTGACTACTGTTTTTATCAAGATGGTGAGACAGGTATGCAAAAATCATATTCTGCATTATAATGGCTAAAACAAAACAAAGCCCTATTGCACATGAACAGAAATATGTACCAGAAGCCTTAATTAGCACAATTAGTATAGTTACTGTACAGAAAAAAAGATTTTTTTGTTACAAAAATCACAAAGCTCCGTTATGCTTTTCCAAAAAGCATGCTAGAGAATCACAGAAATAAAACTGGAAATACTGAAAACTAAGAATAATACTAAAACCAGGAAACACCCATACAGGGAATAAAGATGTCAATAACCTGAGAAATATCTAATGCAGACAAAATTCAAAAAGACAGTAAAAGATTTATAAATAGGAGTTTAAAAAATCTTTAGGCATTCTTAACAGTATTTTTTTATCTTAAGTACACATGCAGAAGAATTATAACTGTTAAACATCAGTTTACATTTGGCAGAGTTTCAGAGTAGAAGGGAAAACGTGTCAGAAAAAGACCTTACCATTTAAATAGAAGGATGCTAAGTACTCATAGAAACACAGGTCATATTTAATATTTTAAAAGGTGTTTTTTTATGAATACAATGTTGAGTGACTCAATTCATATTGTAATTTTTGAAAGAAGCTGGGTGGACACATCCTAAGGAAGTATATCAGTAGGATACGATAAAGTTATGTTCACAAACTGGTGAGGTGACATAAGAGAAGGAAGACAGCCCATAAAGAAGAACATAAGAAGCTGGTGGAGTGGGCACTGGCAATTAATATTGGGGGATGCTGGTTGTGGCAGTGGGCAAACAAGGGATGCCTAGGCTATTGTTAGGGATAGCACTTCCTGGGGGATGGCTGGATGGTCAGTGACCACTAGCTTTTTCTTCAGTTTATCTTGTACTTGTAATCAGTGCAGCAAACTAGCACGGGTAGAAATGAGAAAGAAAGCAGAGGAGATCCCTGTAAATTTGGTTAGGCATCTAGCATCCTGGTCACTGACAGCTGGAGGAGGTGGTGTGGAGAGCACAGCAGTCCAGCTAGGTGACTTAAATCCCAGGCACTGCTGTATTCAGAAGTGACATGAGAGATGAGAGGTATTTTCTGTACCTCCTGTGTAGGGCTGCCAAATGTGAAAAATTAAAATGAGAAGAGACATGAGACGGGAATGATTGATGAAATTTGAGGAGAAAGGTAGTCAGAGTCCTAAAAATGAAAAAGGACTTGATAGAAACATCTAGAGCTAGGCAGTGAGGAATTAAAAAAGTAATAGCGTGTAACCAATAGATAATACTCATTGGAATAATTTTACTGGAGTATGAGTGAAACAGCAGGACAGGTTTCTTCCAGCAATATTTTTCATGATACAGGGAAATGCGAAACCATAAAGACAATGTATTGGGAGCCAAAGAAATTGAAAAATATAGATGAAAGGTCTGAAGTGTAGTTATTGACTGGCGAAGAGAAAGCAACACTGAGCTGGAAAAAACAGAGAAGCTGTAAGTTGGAAAGGAACAGATGTGAGAAGAAAATCAATGACTGGAAGCTAGTGGGAAATAACTGTGAAAGTGGATGGAAAGAGAAAGAAATACATATGAATAATTATGGGTAGATAAATACTGAATATCAAAAATACCTGTTAAAAAATCTGTTATATTTTGAAACTTGTGAATTTGAGCTACTTTTGTTTAAGGCAGGGAACTCCAGAAATCTGTGAAGTTTAGGGCTGATCTGTGGGGTTCCACGATTATTTTATGAGCAGAAAAAGGTGGAAAAAAAAAAGTCAATTTTAATACAGTTTATACACAGTGCAATTTACTAGGAGATTACATACTAGTTGACACACGGGTTTCCCTGTGGAGACTGGAGAATGGTAAAATGTTTTAAAATAGGAAAGAAAACAATTTGGAGTTATTTACACTTGTGAAGGATGAATGCAGTTCATAAACCTGCAAACTTTTGCAGAGGTTAGTACTTGTGTGTTATAGCTTTGCAAGGTTTGGGCAGAGGGAAAGAGTTTTCATGTGGACTTTGAAACAGAGCATGGAGGAGCTCAAACTAATAGAAAATACTACCACTGATTATCAGAGCAAGAACAGAGGAGTCACCTTTGAAAAGCAAAAACAAAACTGCCAACACAGTTTCTCTCCTACGATCATGTTACTAATGGTCTTGCATTAATAATGAAGGACAAACCGAAGAGGAACAGAGAATTCGACACAAATGAAAAGAGAGAAAAAACTATCAGAAGACAACTAATGATTAATGATCTTCAAAATTTCCAGACAAAAATTTTCTAAGAACTGTTCAAACTGTAATATCCTTGTCAGAAAAGAGGGATTGATTTATATGCCTTTTATTTTCTTCTTAAGGCACTGGAAAAAGGTATATTTAATATACACACACTCTTAAGGAAACCCTCCAACTCCTAAAACTTTTATGATTTCATTTCAGTGAAAAAAATTAGGACACTGATGTTCAAATGAGGAAAAATAGAAAGCAGAAGCTGAAAACAGAAATCTTTCAAGATGTATTAATCTTCAGTTACATGAGACATCAGAAAGGACAGTAATGTTAGTAAATGTGAGAGTGAGGCTGCAGCAATAGAGATGTTCCTTTTAGCTGTGGTAGTACCTGAAACACAGACTTCTAATGCAATTAATTCCCAGGTCATGTTGTATGGGCCAATAACTTGCTTCTGATCATCAGGAAAATTTATAAAGAATGCAGACAACAGAGTCTGAAGGAACAAACTGGTAACAAAAGCACAAAGAAGGACTAACAATTATGATGCTGTCTAGATTTTTTACAAAGCTCAGATCTCCGGAATGAGATGCTCATTCTAGAACGGCTGCTATATATTAAATAGTAGTAAATTTATACCAAGAAGCAGTAGTTTTAGGGAAAGAAGACTAACCATGCATAAAGCTATCTGGGAAAAAACAAGAAAAAGCCAGGTGCCTGTTGAAAAAATAGCAATGAAAATGACAATAAGTCAAATGTCTATAAAGTAAAACTATAGGTAAACACAAATTTTTAATTATTAAATTGATCTAACATAAATTTACAGTAATATGAGATATTTTTGGCAAATCAATCAAAAACCTAATGTGCAACAGTAGGACATTGCATGTAGTAAAGCTAAATGAAACAATATGATTTCCTGAAGTTTTATACTCTGTTCCTTTCAGTTAATCCAATGACATTAAATTAACAACTGAGGCAACATAAAAAGTCGATACATAAACTGTCAGCATTTGACTCACCAGAATCACAATGGGTTTTTTTTTAAAACCAAACTATTAATAACAACAGAATGCAAGTGAACCATGTTCTAGGAATAGTAAAATGTATCCCTGGAAACACTAAAATGCAATACATTTTAAGGTTACTAAAATTAAGACATATAGCATGGTGGTTCATTCTACCCAGGAAAGGTGACCAATCGGTTGCAGTAAAAAACAAATAAACTGGTGTTATAATCACTGGTCTCTTGTAGTTATGCTTTGCCTTCGGTTTAGCATCTTACCAGCTGACTCCCTTTTTGCACAGAAGTTAGTAAAAAAATAAAGAACAAAACCTAAGTCCCCAGAAACAATCTTTGCCCATCTAACTGTGGTTGGGTTGGGGTTTGGGGTTTTTTTTTAGTATTATTTGCTTCGTTCAGGTGTAGCACTGAAAAGGGAAGACAGAACAATTTATTCATATCTCACAGAAATACCCTTCTCCTTTGCCTTCTGCATGAATGCTATCTTTTCTACTTATGTAAATGATAGGATACTTTACTCCTGAGAGAAATGAACACCACTAGATTCTTTAAGTAGCTTTTTCTATCTTTTCTGGTAGGAAAAATAAAATAAAATCCATTTTCCCTTTGAATTCTGAATACTACTGCATTAAGAAATTCTGATAAGCAAAGCTGGAGGCTGGGGTCACTCCCTAGGTTGTTGCAAATGTCACCCCCATACAGTCCACATCAGCATAGCATGGAAGCTCTGAGACTTTGCAGTATTGATGAAGCAGACACCTTTTACAAGAAAACCAATTTAATCTGTATTTCAAGATTGTTCTCTATCATATCAAATATATGCTGGGTTTTAAAAAAATCTAGGCTTTTGTGACTTATCTGCAATTCCAGAAGAGCAAAATACCAGCTAAAAGTTGGTTCAGTTAGGATTACTGTGCTTGAACAACTGAAAAAACAGTCCCAAGTTTTCAAAGTGGGCATCCAAAGTAAATGAGTTTGCTGAAGTTCTTGAAAAATTAGGTGCCTTATTGGCTTGCTTGTGGTGAAACACAAAAGGCTCAGACTTTTAAGTAGGGATAACATATGTGACTGCTGATGAGAATGCTGCCCAAACTGTCTGCTCCATTTCAGATGCACAGATTAAGGTGTCTGAATTTCTTGTGAAAGAACTACTTAAGAAGCTACTGAGCATATCAATTACAGTCCAGTTTCAACGCAAACCAGCAATGGCTTGTCAAAAAATCTAGACCTGTACTTTTAACATAAACATCAGGGTTGCGGTAGATAGCTAGGACTCATTATCTCATCAGTTACTCCTGTTCATAAGTCACAGCTCAAAGGCTATGGCATCCAGGAATAGAAATTTGGTCTCTCGAAACCTTTAATTAGAAGAAAGAAAAAATGTTTCATTTAAATATTTTTAAAGTGTTATTCTAAAACCCCATAATGAATTACTGTTTCAAACCCTTATAAATTATTCAAGCTGCAACTGTTTAAAGACATCTAACTTATAAACCGGGCATTGTGATGAAATAATTTGCTTCTTTAAGGCCTATCAATGAACAGCAACAGTAACCAAAATCTAACAAATAAATAATAAAGTTTTACCTGGGCAATTATTTTAATTTCCATCATGCAGAGCCGTTTATTAAAATGCAAGTCTAATAATACATTATTTCAACAGAATAATTATTTTTGCAAAATGCTGTTTCAAGCTTGGTTATTGGAAGTCTTTGAATTAAAAATTTATAGAAGTCTAAAGTTTTAAACTTTCTGCAAGTTTTCTGGGACAGATTTCTTTTTCCTAAGTATCATATGGAAGTAAAGTATAAGTTAAGACAAAGCATACATCTAGCTTTAAACCAAATATTGTTCTTAAGAATTGAAACAAAGACATGGTGGTCCAATTAGTGGATACATCTTGACTGGTGTATAAACAGTTATTCCTATCCACAAATGCAACCTGTATTGATGAAATAAACATTTGCCAAGTGGCATAGCCATGAGTACTACAGAATTTACAGAATTTTTAATAGAGACTATGTTTACAATACTATCAAATAAATGCTCAATAATCTTAACTTTGATCTTTTTCATTCGTGGGAATTTTTGCAAGAGCTAAGAAACCAGCTTTGCAAGTAAATCTAAACTGTTCTATTTATACATTATTTTTGAAAGTCAAGAGGTTCTTTAGAAGTATAGAAACAGTTTTCTATAAAATATCCCAAAATATATCAGTGTGAGCTAATGACTTATTTTTAGCTCTGCAAAACTCATGGGAGAACAAGCCTACATGACATGAAAAGAAAAAAAAAAAGGAAGAAAACACAGAATTAAAACTTCTTTGTTCTCTGTCTTGTTAAAAAAAAAAATAAATCTATTTCTGCGGGTTTTGAAAAAGAAGCAGCATAGGCTTTACAGAAATTTTGCACACAAAGTATCTGACAACTCATTATTCTGGAAATACTTTTTCATGTTTTCCTATCTTTTCTCTACTTAATCTGTTAAGCAATTCTGTGTAACAATCATGAGACACAGCTGACTTTTCCCTTGTTTGTAGCACAAATCTGTGACATGACTACATGTATTTTATGCATTTTCCATGTACTTTCATAGTTCAGCTGATATTGTATAGTATGATTTCCTATAGGGAGATGCTTTACATATATAATATAGAATGTATATTTGGCTGTATCTTACTTAATACCACGGTTAAAGAGAAATCAGTAGCAACAATTTAATAAATTTATACAAAATCCCACCACTTTTCTGTGTAGAATCACCATGAGGAATTACAATCCTCACCCTTGTTCAAGATGATTTCATCTATTACACATTCATTGCAAGGGTTCTTTTTAAGACTTTATTGCTATAGTTTGCATCGAGAATGAGAAACGAGAACAAGAGTTCAAATTCATCTATTATACCAGAAAGAAAGCTTACTGACTGGATCAGTACTAAGGTAGACCATTGATGGAGGAAGGAACAATACTGGGAACAGAAGGATGTGCTGCTCTGCCTTAAAAACATAGGTAGCCAAATTTCCTGATCCAAGAAAGCAAAAATCAAAAACTTCACATGACTGCGAAATAGAAGCTATGTGTTGAGAAGAGACAATATTCTAGGAGTAGTTCAAAAGTGGGAGAAAGTGAGACAAAATGGAGCTGGACTCAGTCTGTACCTGTGTTTGAAGGCTATTTGGTGATAGTACTTTTTCTGGCTTACTTTCTCCAAGCTATGAATCTGATCATCCAGAATACTTTCTGCCAAAGCTCTTTGGACACAGGTATGGGAACAGAGATGAACGTGAAGTGCTGAAAAGTCACATGTGGCTTAAGAGCTATGGAACAGGTTATGTCAGTCTCAGAGTTTCTCCAGTTTCTAATGACCAACTTGGAGGAAATTGTCTGGAGATGATGCAAAGCTGACTATCACCTTATTTTTGGAAACTGCTTTTTCTACAGGGACCAAACTGCCTATGACCTCATAAAATTTGTTTTCCTTTCTTGCAATCTGGGAGGCACAGTTCAATTACTGGGAAGTTAATACTAGCAATTAACAGTTGTAATTTACTGGAAGATTAAAGTTGTCAAATTATGCCAAATGATAGCCGTGTTGAGTTCCTTTTATCTAACTTAAAATGTCAACATTATTGACATTTAACTAATCAACCCAAGCCCATTTCATAGGCAATGGAGAAAACTAGTTGCACCTTGGGAAAAGTTGGGCGATAGGAATCCTATTGCTCTTGTCTCAAGTAACAAAGGCCTCAACAGCAGAGAAAGTAAAAATCTGGAGTTCTCACAAAAGAATCTCGCATCTAAGACTTGTGTGGAATTGTCAAGGGAAGGATCAGGTAAAAAAATTCACATGATTGAGTGAAATCCAAGAGGCAGGATAGAGAAGATGAGATTTATAGGCTATATTGATACTATTAAATGAGAGAACTGGAGAAAGTGGTCGATTGACTTGTCCCAGTCTTATATTACTACAAGTTACATGAAAGCATTTATTCATCACCCGATTGACTTCCTAAAGGGAATCCTGAAATATTAAACAGACAAAAATCACAGAAATAATCTCCTCTGTGTAAACAAATAATATTAAAAAAAAAAATCAAAGTTCCTCTTTTAAAGAACAAGCTTATGACTTTATTGCTATAAAACAGCAATGGACAACCAGCGGGTCAGCATTCAAAAACCCCAAATTCAGACTGCCAATGCCTTACTGGAAACAAAATTCTTTTGAGCTGACACAAAATAAGGAGCATAAAATATTTACATTCAGGAAAAAAAAACTATACAAATTCAAGCAATGGAAATAAAAGCTTACATGCTCAAAAAATCAGACTATATTACTAAAGCAATCAAGAAAGCCTAAGAGTTAAATACTTAAAACCAGAATACTCTTTATTATGCATAACATGAAGTTAAAAAATAGAAACCATTATTTTGGAGATTCTGAATCTGTGGTGTAGTATATGCATATTTTTAAAGACAAACAAATTTAGGCAAAAAAATTAGGCCAAATTCTAAAAGGAAGTATGAGTTTGTTTAAGTAACACATATGAAAAATCCCATTAAAGCCAACAACATATTTAAACTGGGACATGTTTCAGGACATATGTTAGGGGCTGAATTCCACCAAAATGCTTTAAGCTACTGGTAGAATAACTATGTATATTTTTACACCACAGATTGAACATTGGTAGGAAAAGATTCATAGTTCTTTATTATTGTTCTTTATTACATACAAATAAGACTTTAGTTAAGGTTATTTTGTTAAATATTTTCTGCTTTCTAAAACAGCTCTTTGTTAAAGAAGCAAGCAAACAAAGCAGAAAGCCAAACTAGTGAAAAGCTTCCAAAATACCTAATAAGAAATTGACTGAATTGATAACAGTGTGAAAAGCTGCTAAATCACTCTGAAAGATTATTAATGTCTTTATACAGAAAATGAATACACATTCTATTCTCATCTCATACTTTATAGAACTTTTATTAAATAAATAACTCTAATACAGTTCTAGAATAGCTTTTGTTGAGCATTCACACTTTATTTAAGCAACCAAAGCAACATTGGACTAGGTGGGTGAATATATATATCAAGCCTGTACTCTGCATTGCTCAACAGCTGTGAGGTTTTTTGTTTTCTTAATGTTTAACTGAACTAGCATAAGGCTCCTTGTCCTGTCAGCAGAAGACCAAATGGTTCAGTTCTTTCCTCTATATTGTTCTGCAGATAAATATTTATAGGTTAAGACCTTCCGTGACTATTTCTTTTCCAAACTATAGAGTTGTTTCGGTCATACTCATATTATCATCAACTTGAAGCATCCTTGTCTTTCTGTAGCTGATCTATAATCTCTGCAGATAATGACATGGTTCCAAACTGTGCATACAAACAAAAGCACAATATATAATGGATCTACTATTGTTTTAATAGCCATATCCTCCAATGGAGTAGTAAAGCTGGATTATGGACCAAGAAGACAGCTGTTCTTTCTGGCTTAATACTGAATCTGTAAAAGTCTCTTGTGTGGTTTTGGGGGAAAAAAAACCAACAAACAAACCCCCACAAAAATGTGTTCTTGCTCACAGAAAAAAAACCCAAAAAACATTCTGCTTTAATTTAACCTACCTCTTGAAAAATATTTAGCTTCAGGGTGAGCTTAGGAAAATGATATTGTGCCATGATATCTACATACAATGCCACGAAACTACTCTTGCTTTACTCTCCTCCACACTTACAACATTCTGTTAAAAATTAATTCCTGATAACAGCAATATTATCTTCCAAACAGGCAGTACAACTCAACAGATTGATAATGAAAAAACCACAGTTAATGACCGTAGTGATTTGGTGATCAGTGAGAAGGCAGTATGATTCAGAATTTACTCCCTACTGGTAACTGGATTACTTGCTATAATTTCTGTAATTGATAGAGTCTTGTTGATGCTGTCTGACAAGCCTTTGGTGCCCAGCTGAACTGTCAGCTCCTGAACAGTGAAGACCCCTTTGCTGTTAATTCACAAATATCTGTGCAGCCTTCAGCATAGCTAACATGGTGTAAAAGAAACACACTAAAAATCTCACACTCATGGAAACACAAAATTCAGACCTGACTCAGTAATGCACCCTTCTCAGACACTTATCTGGTAGAGTTTTATCAGCCACCAGTTAATAGTCACATATGAATAGACCCAGTCATTTCGTCCCTTAGGGCCTATTCGGCCATCATGAAAAATGTCTGATGGCACAGAACCTTTCAGTCTGCCTTTAGAGCAGTTAGGTTCAGAAGAAACACTTATAACTCAGAGTAGAAGGAAAATACAGAAAACATTACAGAGGATTCTTGGATGAGCTGGCAAAAGTTCATTTTACTTACAATACTTGGTGTTTTCACTACAATGTTTATAAGAAGTGCTTAGTGAACATCTCCAAAACCTTAATTTGCCTGCAGCAGGCATTTGAAATAAAGTATGAAGCAAGCAATCAGGTTAGAGCATTGTTCTTTCTGATATTAAATACTTTTCTGGAGTGAGATATAAATTTTTGAAAAAACCCCTCTGCGTTCTGTTTCACAGGAAAATGTTGGCAGCACACCAGAAGAACAAAATGAAATTAGCATAATACAGTCATAAAGCTCCAATGATCTTAGAGCAGCAGTAGACCCGGCACCAGGACTATAGGGAAACTTTTACAAAGACGAAGAGGAATCCTTCTCAATTTTGGGAGGTCTCTATCCCCAGGTAACCTTTTTTGCCCTAGAGTCACTATATGTCATTCAGTGCTCAAGGTGTACACACTAGGGGAAGGATTGTGGCTGCTCTCCCTAATTTTCCAGTTAAATTTGCAAGCAGAATATTTTTAATTTGTACATTGTGTATCAAAAATTAGAGAAACCACTATTCATCACTGTGAAATATACATATGTATTAACTTCATCAATATCGAAAGACACCAGAATGCAATTCACTATGGAGCATGATGCCTGCAATCTTCAGGAGATACTCTGAAAGCCTGAAACAATAATTTTTTTTTCAGGCTTTGTCAATGAAATGTTTCTCTCTCAAACATACACACTAATAATAACTTGTGCCTAGACTGTCACTGCTGATTCTATCTGAAAGTAAATACTATAATACAAGAAAAGCTATGGCAGAGACAACATGCTTCCCCCATGAATCACCAAAGTCTTGTGGAATGGAACACTGTCAGCCTTTTCTGATGATGCTATCTCATTTTGCACTAGTAAAATATTATTTGAAATGGGGAGTGAAAGGACTACAACCATATGGGTCCAGCCCAGGCTCATCTCTTGTCACACTGCTCCAATTCATAATCCAAGTCTTTATTATCTTTCCCCTTTTGAAAATATTGAGTCAGTGTAGATGTGTGGATTTGGTTGGGGAAGCTTTAGTCATTCCTGGTCTGCTTCATAATGGCAATAAAACTACAACCTGGCACGTGACGATGGGGGAGGGAGGGTGAGTGTGAATAAGACAGATGCAAGCACATGTGTATGTCATTCTCTTCTCTCTGCCTGTTACACAAAGTAAAATATCTTCAGCTGGAACAATTAACAGAGACCTGCTCTAGAACAAGCTACGGCCTGCAAGGGGAGCCTGCAGGAAGGTGGACAAGGCCATTTCAGACCTCCCCAGCTAAAGAACAGAGCCATAGCTGAAAGGGATATGATAGTGATCTTTAATATGAATGGCACTAAGATGGTGAATTGGCAACAAGGACTCACTGATAAGAAAAGACCTAGGTAGAACATACAGTCATCAAGCAACAAGTTCAAAACAATGAAAGTGCAGTTTGTGTGAATTTCTCACAGAGCATAGTCAAGGTGTGGAACCCAATACTATGCCATGTCATGGACAGCAAAATTTTACATGAGTTCTTAAAGGGATTAGACATTTCCTTTCATACAGGGAAAAATAAAACTACCAAAAGTTATTAAATTCAAGGATATCACCTCAGGCTCAGGAAGTCCCAGAGCTACAATTTGCTGAAAGCTGTGAGGATATGCTGGGGGAGTATCATGATAAAGTCAACTAGGGAAATACTATACTCTCCTCCCTAGGCCTCCTCTGCTGGCAGCCAACAGACACTCGAGTAGCAGACTTGTAACCTGATTCTTGTAGTTTGCTGTTTTATCATTTTCTACTGTTGTTTTGGGGCTGATCCCCCACTGCCATCAAAATAGCCCCATGTCAACCAAATTTCAGGTAATTACCTTTCTTCCCCAGGTTAGTAGCAGCACTAAGTAACTCATCCCATTGCTCAGATATCGAGCATAGAACAGCATGTTCCCAGGAGGAGGATATAGGCTCTGTAATTATTCTTTAGAAGAATGTAGATTTGGCCCAAACCTTCGAAGGTATTCATACAACGGATAAGATGCACACATACTGTGGAATTCATTGGTCTTGAAATATAAACTAGTATCTAGTATAAAACCCTCTATATTTATGAGCTTTTAATTTAAAAAAATGCCATCTAGTACTTACATTCATTGCCAGGTCACAAATAGTATTCTATAACATTTGAATAAGATAACTGATATATAATATAATCTTAACATTTTTTTTTTTTGAGTAAGTGCAGTAAACACAACCGTACACTGTTAAGTAGGGGAAATTAATATAATCATGAAAGAAAATCACCAAGCTTCATCAATATTATGGTACTTTGCTAATGTGAGAGAGAAATCACACTATCTGCACTTTAATGAATGATGAAATATGCAATTCTCAATTTCTTTTATATGTTATTTTTGATCAACAATACTTTTTGTTGCCATTTTTTAAATGGAGACATTAGTAAAATCATTAAGCTGTGTAAGACAGTACACATTGTATGATATGTATAGTTTAAGATCATTTATGAAAGGAATGTCTTTAACAACAAAATTGCATAGGGTTAGACTGCAATGAAAATGTTACACATAAAACATCTTCAAAATTGGAAAAAAGTGACTTGTTCAATATGTAACTGCAAACTTTGAAACAAAAAGAAAGTGAAGTTAAACAAAAGAAAAAATCAGTACGCGTAGGGCAGCAGTTGATCCATTTAAAAAACCACCACTTTATCTGTTCTCTTTTCCTTTGCAAAATCCAATAAACTGCCATTGTATTCCTTTTAAATGGTTCCATTACAAGGATTCTGTAACAACAGACTAATCTCTTGATAATTATAATAAATGCCTGTAATCAAAGCAGGAACCATTTAAAATAAGGAGAAAGGCTGTTTTCCATCAAACTCATTGTAGTTCTGTGACCTTTGAAGCATTAAGCTACATCATACGCTGCCACCTCTTACTGCAACATAGCTTTCCTACCAATCTTGCTCAAATAAAAATAAAAAGGATAAGAGATCAATGGCAACACGGATTGACACATGGTAAGAGTTCTTACTTTTTAGCTCTGAGCCATGTAGAACATAAACCCTCAATTCACAAGATTCCAAAGGCTCAAAGCCGGCAGGATTCAGCCAGCAGCTTTTTGACAGGCTTTGATACATAGTTCTTCCCTTCAGGAGGGAACAGGGGAAGGAGCAGACTGGTATTTTAAAAAGTTATGCTATGGCAATGTCAGCTGCATATCACTATTAACGCTTAAAAAAAGTATTACTTTTCAGAAAGACAGGACATTTTATCACAAAATTCGATATTGTATTCACATGAACAAACAATGATTTCCAGAGATCATTTAAGAAACTGAAGGCTGATAAAATTACGGGAAATGACTATATATGATCAGAATGGCTTTCATCTGCATTTTGTTAGACCCAGCATTGATTTCACTTTTCAGCTGTGAACAGCAAGAGGCCAGCTGTGGCCAAGGGAGAGAGCAAGCAATGAACCAGGGTCAAAATAGAGGCCGAGTTGTCAGAAAATTTAACACTTTTAATGACTAAACCTCAGAAAAAATCGAGTTACAACCATTTAAAAATTATATCCAGCAGGTCCCAAAAACTGTCAGAGAACAGATTTAATTTATGACAAAGTAAAACCTTTGAACTCTAGTTATGTGAATAAACAGTATTATAAGGGGAAAACAAACAAAGCAAAGAAAATATAAAATACATTGCCTTCAAGGCAGAAACAACTACATTTTACTTTGTATTCCCAGATGTGCTAGAGGGAAATTTATGACAGCATACTGAAAAGCAAGATTCCCATTGTGAAACCCTTCACATTTATTTAACTAAGCACAATCACTGAAAATGACCTTTATCCAAACCCTTCACAGCTGTCTTAAAATGATCTAAAACTATTGCCAGATTTTCTTTAACTAACATTACTTAACAAAAAGTCATTACCCCAGGGCCATATTACGCTACTGGCAAGTAAACACAAATCCATTTTCAACAACATGCTACAAAGTTTTAATGAAATACCGATAACAAATTGAAAACTCCCCATTAAAAAGGTGCCAAACAATACAAATCATCATATTTTTTTGTTCCAGCAGTAAAGACAATTTCCTTATTTCTGATAACATTTGTTACCTATTAGATTTACATGTGAAGAGAAGAATGACTACAATTTAAAAAAAAAAATTACATTTAAAACTGTTAAATGTGTCAAAATTATTATAAATTAAACTATTCTAGTAGTATATTGTGAAAAGATATCCTCATCTTTTCTCAAAAGACAGCATATCCAGAGTGCACATTACTCTACAGAACTAAAGGGCTACCCATAATAAATTCATACATCAGTTTTCATTGCACTACACTAATAATTTACCAGTGCGTTAATAATGTTTGATCCAAGACATAAAAAGAAATGTGTCAAAACTACAAATACCTTAATCTTTCTCCTTTTTCTACATAAACACTAAACATAGAGATGAAAAGACCGTTGCAGGAGCTGGCCTGCTGCAGATTAATTGACAGGGGTTAGGGAAAAAAAAATAATAATACTTGTGGATTCAGAACAGTTTGGTTTTTAAAATAACAGTATAGAGCCACAATTAAAGCATGTGTATACTGTGGGGAGGGAGGAAAGGACTTTATTAAGGGGCTGGTTAGTTCAGTAAATCATGGCTATCAGATAAAGATGATTATGGTGGCTCCTTGGTGTGAGGGAGAAGGGTACAGGAGGTTCATTTCACCATCAAGTAATTATGCTGACCCATAGTGTTACCATTTATCATGGCTGAAAGATGACACTCACTGTTAGCCAAGGGAAACTGCTAGTCAAATGCTTCCATCCAGATCAATATACACCACATTTTTCTACAGCCAAAAAGTAATTATACAACAGCAAACTTCACAATCAATACCCACTCCAGCTAACTTATATTCTGCGGTACAGACATGAAGGTACAGACACTGTCAACTGTCACTAAAAACTACTGTATTTGACCCAGATTAAAGGGTTGCCTTCCACCACTATAAAGGATTTTGCTATGTATTTTCTAAGTAAAAGCAAATACATCTTTTTTCCTTTATCATTTAAAACAATAAGCAACCATGCAAGTTTTGCAGGACATGTTGCAACCTGCAGCTGAAACTGATGTTAGCATTTCATAAAGTCTCGCTTAACACAAAATAAAAAAAGAAAATCAGTCAATTAAAGAAAAATCAATCTTCCTAACCACTGAAAACTAAAATAGTTTCTGGAGCATTAGTTTCTAAAAGCTGCAGTTGAAGACCTGACCTGTGTGAACTCCATGGATCAGAAAAGAGAGAAACATTAGGTATTAAATCAATGCCATTTTCAGTATTAAACATATATTCATGTTTGTTTACACAGAGGTGCACACATAGGATTACCAGCAAAGCAGCTAGTGGACAAAATTAAGCTTTAAGAGTTTAGGTTTTGTTTGAAAATATATCTAAATGTCAGTTTTGACAACTGCTTTAGAAAAGGCAGAGCCCAGTCTTATAAACCAATCAAACACATCAAGAAAGGTTAGAGAGCAGAAAAAAAATCACTACTTCAGTCAAAAAAAAAATTTGACATCCAATTTTCAAGCTGATTTATCAGTGGAAAGCTAAAATTGATAGTTTGCCATTGCTGGCTAGCAGGCTGTCTAAGAAAGCTGTTACAAAGCCTTTCATTTTGATTTAGCCACATGGATCAATACAAACCTATACTGTTTCAATTTTACAATTATTGATTTTCTGATATAACCTCTCTGGGAGAACATTCATCACCTGCCATACTAAAAAATATTGAAATTTATTTTTTAAACTTTGATTCTCAACAAAATATAGTGCTCCACTGAGTGAAATGAAATCTATTTTTCCAGATAATAATCACTGCTAAAATGGCATTTTGAGTAATATATTTTCGCCTTTGCATTTCAGAGTCTGACTTACACTGCTAATCCTTTAACTGATTTCACATCAAGAAAGATCATAAAACTTCTCTTTGCTTTTTGATCAAGTGTCGTGAGATTCTTTTCAGTTTTCATGAATAGGAGGAAAAACTAAAACTTCAAATTAAAATATTCAGTTACAGTGAATATTAAATTTGTACTCTAAGCTGTTTCCCAAGCCTAGAAGCACCTAATGCTTCAGGAGGAGGAATTTTTTTTTTCAGATATAAAAAAAAAAAAAGGCAAATTTTATAGTAGAAACAGCTGATTTATCAAACAAATCTTTGTCCTCTACACAATGATACTATTTCCACAACCACACAGGGGTTTACCCACCTTAGGCTTTTCTAATCTGCTTTTTGTGTTATGTAAGAGATCTGCTGTTCCTCAGTATTCAAAACATGCTATGTTTTTATGTTACTTTATTCATAATATAGCTGTTGATTTTTGTGACAGCCCATTCAAACTAAGTACTGATTAGTTAAAAAAATTGTAAGACAAATTTTAATTGTACAGCTTTTCTTGTTCCAAAGTATTTCAGCAATCCCGAGTATTTTATTCAATTAATAGTAATAAAAAAAAGCTTAAAAAATAATTTACAAGTTTGAACCAATAATTTCCTTTACCCCCCTGCTTCTTTTCAATTCCTAGAAAGCCCCTTTTGAGCTGCATAAACAGGACCACGAACATTTCTGAGTGCTACACTGCTGTTGGTAAGTACAGATACACTATCCAGCGAGGGTATCAGCACAGAAAAGACAGTGAATAGGTTTTAGGATGAAATACACTCTGTACAAAAGTGTAAGAATTTTCTCAGCAGCATATAAGAAATAAATGAGAAAAACCATAATCCTGTGTTGGAAGGTCACAGGGATGAGATTCAAGCAACACCCAAGAGGGTTTAGATTAGTAAGAGCACACTCGGAACATGTGCTGGTAACACAATGCCATTCAGATTAGTGATTACTAAACAGGACTGTGAAAATTTCCGAAATTATTAACATAGACACTACATGAGTGAGGTTCCAAAAATAAAAGCAATAATATTAGAAAGATTATAGTAAATTCTAAAGTTTCCTGTAAATGTAATGTCATGAAACCAGGGTAGAATTTCTTTGCAGACTTAGGGCTCAATATGGCCAGTCTGTCTATTTAGAGAATACAGAATGCTATTTCTACAATCTGGATATTAAATTCATCTTTCCATATGTACCTGAAATCAAACAATATCATCAAAATATCTGAATTAAAAAAAAAAAAAGTATCACAAAAATTCTGCAGGACAGACAGGTAGACAGGTGCGAAAGAAAAATCAAAGAAAAGAAACAAACCAATTGAACTGAATACAGAAGCAAAGAATTGATAGTCAAATCAGATGTGCCTTTTCATCCTGTTGCAAAAATGCCAGAATCAAATTTTAAGTGCAATGACAATGGCTATATACAGCTAGAAAGGACTCTATATGAGCCACCACACAAACTCATTCTGTTATTATTCAGATGTTGATGCTGATTCAGATGCTGATGATTTTAACCATCAAAAGTGAATACAGTGAATATGAGGCACTGCAAAAACTTACTGAAGAGCTATACAGGTAAAGTATGTTTAAAAATAAAGCAAAGCAGCACTAAATATTTCAACTGTTCTTTTAAAATAAGATGATAATTAAGCACTACTTTTAGGGCTTTTTTTCCATCACCAGATCTCAAATCACCCTTTTAAAGAAGTACCATAATTCACATATTACAGATGTGGAAAACCAGGCAGATAGATAGACTGAAATGATTGGCACACCAAGATTCTAACTTCATTATTTAGAACATAAAGTGACTGCATTCAGAGCTGAAAAAAGAATCTTGCTTTCCCATATGAGCTCTATTATGAATTCTGGAGGGGAGAGTGGGTGGAACGCTTGATATGTCTTGGTCAGAAGTGCCATGAATTGCTGTTCTCATTTGTTAATGGCACTTATTAAATTCACTAGTCCCATAAAAATCTGTATTTTCAACAAAGATTTAAAAACTTCACAAAAATTGAATAATCGCAATTCCAATCTCCGTATATGTTATACAGTTTTAAAAAAATTAGTATTTTGAAAATATAATTATGTTTATCACATAATAAAAATTTTTCTTTGTATAAAATAACATCTAATAATTTTTGAAAAATAATTCCTCCTTAACAGGGCTGGGTTGTTTTGGTTTGTTATTGGTTTTGGTTGGTTGGCTGGCTGGGGTTTTTTTAGGGAAAAAATTAGGTCTCTAGCTCTCATGGTCTCTAGTTTGTTTTTCTTGGGTTATTTTTTGCTTTAGTTTTTATTTAATGAAGAGAGAAAGAAAAAAACAGAAGCAAAATATCTTGTTGACACTTGAGCTACTATCGCATAACCACATCAGCAAATAACTAAAAAGAAAGCATTTGTATCAAATATGTTTAAAGAATCTTTCTTCTATTAAGGCTTTTCTGTACTTAATGGTATTCAGAACAAGAAGAGAATGACCTTCTAAAAAGTAATGGTGGTGATTATCTATATAATGGTTGTAACATGCAAATATACAGCAGCCATGTAAAGGAACAAAAATCAGGCAGCAACTTCACAATGCTTAAGGGCTTCATATTTCACAGTACCAGCATTAATGGAAAAGTTAATGTAGCATTGAATAACAGTGAGCTGCTCAGCTGCTGCTACTGCTGCAGAACATTTAGATCATGGAAATAACACATCATTTCTTCACTCCTATTGCTTTCTTGACCCATGGAAAAAACAACTGTCACCCACCCGCAAAATCATATGCAAAATATTCCTGCATTACTCAGTTGCTTACGAAATATGTCCAAGCATATAATTTTTAAGACTGAACATGCAAAGAAATAATTAAACCACAAAAATAGAAATAATTAAGCAACAGTGCTGAAGAAAATATCAAAAACTATGCTTTCTGACTTAACTCATGCTGTGGTAGAAATGCATGCATGAGCACAATCACTTAATGCAGTACATAGAAAACCCAGCATTTTACAGTACTTTTAGCTCTTAATTCCAAATCTCTATACATGAAATAGGCAGACAAATTATGCATGTTAAATTCCCTTGTTTTCAATATACTATAAACACTACTGAGTGCACTGAATACTGTGTCATTTAAAAACTCTTTGATCCAACTCTACAGGAAAGTTTTGGAAGGTAGGCAACACCTAGGTACTGAAAATGGAGGCACATATTTGGCTCTAAATTGAATTGCACTGACAACTGTGCTTACAGAGAAATCTGAGGAAGGGGCCACAGACCCTATAAATCTTGTAAACCACACTCCTCCTTCATTACTGTTTAAAAAAGAAAAGGAAAGGAAGCTGTTATGTAAATACAGAGCAAATATCAGAATATATCAGCAATCTTTCCCTACTTCATAAATTCAGGAAACGACACTGAGAATTTTGCTCTTTCTTGATGCAAACTGTAAAATGTGAAGACATATCTTCACATATGTCTTACTTTATTTATGAAGACATACGTGAATTTAGAATTCACATAAAGGAAATTAGTCCTTCCTGGAATTCCTGAAAATTATTCCAGCTCATAAAAGACTTCAAACTTTATTGCTTCTCCACTGATGTCCAACGACTCCACTAGTCTCCACTAGTCCAACGACTAGTAAAACTTTTCCATTTTGTTGTTGATCGTCTTTTTTATTATCAGGAGAACAAAGTGAAGACTGGTGAGCATGGTTATGGAAAGAATATTCCCCCCTTTTCTGCTCCCAAAATAATTAAAAAAGGTGCTACCAATCCAGAATTCAGGTAGTTCAAAAAGTAACACAAATGCTTGACTGATACTTTCTAGTTTCACTGTTGATGCTAGACATGAAAATAAAAACTGGGAACTACGGACCATTGGCTTCCAGATTCTTCCAAATGTGGTTGTCTGACAGGTCTAAACTCAAAGCTTTTATAAAATGACTCTTCAGTCACACCTACAACAGTTTCTGTCAGACTATTTGTCAGGTAGTATGAAGATCTTCCTCTCCCTGCTTTAGTTCATTTGCTTTAGGTGTCCAAGTTAACTTCAATTTTCTGGAACTGATACCATCATTCAGTTGTATTTATGCCAATTATATCATTCACTGGCCTTTGTGCTGCTCTAATGCCTGTAATGATATAAGCTATGAATTTATAATGGGGTTGAAAAAGTACCAGCAGAGAGTATGTGTCTTGCCTTTACAACTGCTAATACCAACTGGTATGGGGAGAAAAACAAGAAAAACTTCTGAGTACTAGAGCCAATGGAGAACCCAAGAAGCCAGCAGCTAGGAATCCCAATTCACTAAAAGCTACTTCAAAACCTGCTTGTGATTTAACATCTACAGGGATGCTGGGAAGGGACTCTTCATTAGGGACTGTAATGATAGGACAAGTGGTAAGGGATTCAAACTTCAACAGGAGAAGTTTAGATTAGATATAAAGAGGAAGTTCTTTACTGTGAAGGTGGTGAGGCACTGGAATGGGTTGCCCAAGGAAGTTGTGAATGCTCCATCCCTGGTGGTGTTCAAGGCCAGGTTGAACAGAGCCTTGGGTGGCATGGCTTAGTCTGAGGTGTCCCTGCCCATGGTAGGTGGTTTAGAACTAGATGATCTTAAGGTCTTTTCCAACCCTAATTATTCTATGATTCTATCTTATGACTGCTTTGGAAACCATGAATGACAGTAGGAATCTGTAGAAGTTATCATGTAAGGAAATGTCCATTGTGGCCTTTTAATTTTTACAATACATATTTTACCTACGGAATGTATGTCTTTTGGAAAACAGTAGCATTTCAACTTTACTGTGGGAATTATGAAAAGTCAATTTTTTCTTAATCCTAATACCAGAGAACAAGAATTTAGAAGTACAAGGGATTTTTGTTTTGCTGTACACAAATCACAGTTTTGTTGATTACTTTTAAAGAAGTGGAACCCTCTAAATAAATATTGCATTAAGAGAGCCACCCTTAGTAATTTGTCACTGTGCCACTGAAATAAAGGAGCAATTTTAGTACTTTCAGAATAGGATACTCCTAAGAAAAGGTCTTTGTTTAAAAAAACAGTGGTGTCCAAAAGACCATTTAGAACCTTGTGCACAATTAGAAACAACCTTCCCTACCTCAGCTAAAGATTATCAAATGATCCAGATATACAGGGAATACCACAGCCAGAACCCAACATATGAACTGTAGATTTAGTTTCTGCAACATAGACATTGGAAAATGTTATGTACTTGGCCTCAACTTCAACTGGTTGTCCATTCAGAAAGAAGCATGTCTGTTTCTTTCCAGGGAAGATAATACATTCATCAACAAACAAGAGCAGAAATATAGTTAGTATCAGTCTAAAAAATAAGTTAAAAACTAAGCTCAAGTATATTTGAAAAGCTAAAGGACCATTTACACTAATGGAAAAACATAGTATGTATATAAAAAGTAATTTCCTTGTTTTGAATGACAATTCTCAATATTCCTCTAACACTACTGAATTGTACGTAAATATCAATCTTTCATACTAATTTTAATACTTCAGTTTTTTTCCATCAGGCCTCAAACCTTTGTAACACTTTCTTTGTTAAGACTTAACAGACAGTACAGCTTTCACTGAGGCCATAATTAGAGGAATTGATGGCCATTCCCACAAGTTTCCAGTCACTGTTTTTCTACATTTTTAATTCCAAGACTGTTAAAAATAAAAAGTAATATATACTTGGGGAACAGTTAAAATGTTTGTCTGTCTGGGTCCTCTGAGAGTATACAGAGATCTTCATTAACAATTTGTGATGATCTTAAATGGGAAGTTTCAAAAGAAACTATTTTATTCTTATTTAACCTTACCTGGCATTTAGCCAAATAATGTGGTAGGGTTTTTTTTTGTTTGTTTTTTGGTTTTTTTTTTTCTCTTATGCTTCTCAGTGGTACTTAATTGAGATTAAATCAGAAAGAATAGGAGATGTTATTTTGTTCTGGTGAACATATATCACATCCTGCTCCTGCTCCTGGATGCTCTTCTTTCCTGACAGGTTTCACTCCATTAATTTTCATAGAATTTTAGCTCAACAGTTCAGTATGAAACTCTACCACTGAAAACACTGTCTGAATTTCACTACATAAATTTCTTCTACTATTAAGCTGTCATCAACTTTGAAACCATCACTTTTATTCCAGAGGTTGGGGCACTATTTAATGTAAAAGACTACTATGTCAGTGAAAATAATGCATTATTAGCTAGCAGAAATTGGAAACTTGAATGCCACTGAAAAATTTTAAAATGAACATTTTTTAAACAGTAACAGGACTTCCAGTCACCATGAGGCAAATATATCATGGTTTACTTTTCTCCATGTTTTCACATAGCACAAGATATATTATGCATAAAAATTAAGACTCTCTTATGACAAAGTATCCCAAAGGCTTCAGCAGTATTTCTAAATTAGGCCTAAGAGATGTTGAATTTAGCTTCCTCTTTATGTATGCTTTTATTGCTTCCTACCATTAGTGCAAACATAACTTCTAGTAAATCATCAAAAGAAATTTCTTACACATGAAGACTGTGTCTGTAATAAAACCAAAAAGCATTCAACCCAGTAAATATAATTTGTTATCAGGAAAGAAGAAAAAAGGACAATGGGAATCTAAAAAATAATTACATTTGAATTTTAAGAAATAGCTTCATTTTAATTTTAGTCTATTGGCATTGTGTATACAGAATATTTTTTAAAACAGTGGTTAGAATTCTTAAATTGGCCAGCATGTACATATGTTTGAACCACAGTACATGTGGTTTATGCATTTTTTGGTGGATTTTCTAATAATCTAGGGAATTGGATAGTTCACTACATTATCAGGTTTTAAAATGCTATTTCAATGCTACTGAATGTTTAAGAAATACTTACAGCATAAGGCAGTATATTCCTGAAGCTGAAACAATCATTAGGCAGTGATGTTCATCTATTTTATGGAAAGGGACCTTTATGGGCATACTATCACGTCAAGGTCACAGGATTAAGTGAGCAGTCATGTCATTAAACAAGCCTTTTCTGTATATTCTAAAGGGTCTTACTGAGTTACTTAAAATGCCATAAACATAAATAAACTCCTATCTCTACAGCTCATCCATGACAGATGACTTCAAAATATAACACTTGAGCAAGGGAGTTTTATAACTTAAACAACAGCCTATATTATTGACAACAGATATCAATATACGGGGGAGCACAAATATTGGGAGAAGCTTACAATCTGTCACCATCAGATATTTTATGTCTGTAAGTGTACAAGAAATACATATAAATGTTAAACCTTTATGTGAACAGGTATTACTGCTGAAAAATTCCAGCGCTTACAGGTTAAAAAAACCTTGTTTATATACAAAAAAGTAAATATTATAATAACAAATGTTTCAAATCTATATAAGACATGTAAAACAGATAATAAAACTAAATCTATATAGTACTTTCAATATACACTTGAGTGACTTAATTACTCTTTTTAAGTGCACTGTGAATCACCATATCTTTTTTATCAATGAGGAAAGCAGTATAATCAAGTACAGCAATGTCATTTAAGTCATGGGAAGTCTATGACAGACATGGTGTTCCTGAATCAGTCAAAATAAACCTGTGCAAACTTATTTTTTCACTCTTTTAAACAAAACAAAAAAAGCCCAGAAATGATCAATTGAGAGAGAAATGTCTGCTGGGAATATTGTTCAGAAATGAGAAAAGCAAATGGGCTAAAGATGATCTTCATAGCTTAGTATCTGTGAACATACAGACTATGCTAACAAAATGCATACAGCAACACCAAACTCAAGGAACTCTCCTGCTAAGCTATATTGAGGTAAGAAAGAAAGGACAAGGCTCTCATTGCTGGCCTCTGTGTCCAGAAAACAGGACCTCATGTGTCGCTTCGGAGCAGCAGCAACATATGCACTTGCCTATCACTCCCCTGTAATAATACTGCAAGATATGACTCCAAGCAGATTAGCAATTACTGCAGAGTGAGAGAAGATAAAAGTGAAATAGGCAGAAGCACAAAGTATTTCTGTTTGATGGTTAAGATATGGATAGATGAAGGCTGCAGATTATAAGGACAGTGGAAAGGAGAGCTTTGATTTCCTCAAATATGGGACTATGAACTGAAACAAAAACCTGCTATGCAGAGATATGCAGAGAGAAAAGATTTTCTTTTTAGCATCAGATGACCTGTATGATTTATGCATTGACTTAGGAAAGCTCTAAACTAGTGTGAAGGAGGATGATATTGTACTACAGACAAGCAAAAATGGGGAAAAACTCATCTTGAAGGTTGTTTGCTTGTTTTGTGTTTTTGTTTTGTTTTGGTTTTTTTGCGTTTGTTTTGTTTTTGTTTTGTTGTTTGGTTTTTGTTCCTTTTTTTTCCCTTGGGGGAAGAGGAGGAGGAGAAAAAACCAACAGCTGAGGAGACAAGAAAAATGGATCAGCCTATAACATATCTTCACTGATTACCCATTGTAATAGGGAGCAGGGGGTGGGAGGAATGGCAAATACAGGAACTAAAAAATCTTAGTATCCAGAAGATAAAACTTTGGTTAGCATTACCGAGGCTTGCCAAGAGAAGTAAGTGTTTGTTCCTGTGAAAACCAAGAAAGAAGTACTTTTTCTTTAGCGCATAATAGTTTACTTCCTCTGAAGTTCATAAACAGGTATGAAATATTTATTGGAAATCTGGGTAATGTTAAAAGAAGAAAAAAAAAGGTAGTACTGCACTTTGAGATATAACAGAAAAAAAACTCTACCACCACCTCTGAAAGAGGATGGAGATATGAGATATTTTAGTTTTTTAAAACAACTCAATGAAAAAAGACCTAAGTCAGTGGTAAAGGGATCATTTATTAAAACAATCTTAAAGAAAATAGAAGTTACAAAAAGATATATGTTTTGTGTACAAATGTATAGGTTGAAAAAGTAGCTGAAGTTAAGGATGGCATTTTAGATTTGATTCTGACTAGTTCAAAGGAATTTTTAAAAAGAAATATATTTTGAATGAGAACAATCACTGAAACAAAGAATTCCTATTTCCAAGGAAAAATGTTAAAGCTACAGAACAACTAAGTTTAAATCCCCCAAACTTAGAAAATTTCAGGAAACCGGTGGATAAGCCTCTGCTAAAATAAATTTTCCACAATATCTAAAACTGAAATTACAAACACAACACCAAAAATTTCTGATGTGGAAGGAAGATAAAGTATACTAAAAATACCAATGTGGTTGTAATTAGGAGCTCTTTCATAAAGTCACATAATCAAAAAGGAAATGTAAGAACAAAAAAAGAGGAAGAGGACAGGGCAATCCCTGATCACTTTTTAGCATTTCTCTGAAAATTTATGAAGGATAAGTGTGATCCCAGATGACTGGAAGATAATGTTATGTGGCCTTAAAAGGGGAAAAATATACTAAATGCATTATAGTCTAATTTTATCTTTGATGTATGCAAGGATACTAGAAGAATTTATCAATCAGCTGATTAATTTGAAACGAGTAACATGGGTTTATTAAGAACAAATAATTTTCTGTACACCTTTGCTATTTTATTTAGTTGTTCATTCATCCATGGCATAATCAGAATAGTGATCTTTTAACACAACACTACTTACTGTTCGCATAGATTAAGAAAAATATGTAATAATATGAAAAATGAATACATGAACAGTTAAACCCTGGGGTTTTATAGCATATATCAAAGGTTCATGACCAGATTGGGAATATTTTTAAGTGGGAGACTATACGGGTTGTTTCCTGAATTCTGCTGTATTAAACATGTCATTACTAACTTTGATGGGGAATCATAGAAAATCCACAAAAAGATCTGATGTAGCAACAAATAATTGTAAGTACAGTGTGGGAGAATAATCATTTAAATTAACTTTAAAAATTCTAAACTCTAAGATGAATGAGACAGACACCAGTCTTAAAATAATTAGATGCACAACTATAAAGCAGCAAGTGATTGCTAATTAGTAGGAGTAAGAGGCTGCAGGGTGGTTCTAGGAAGTACTGACAGAGCCTACAATCTCATTTTAGGCAGTTAAGATATAGTGTGAAACAACTTGAAGTAGAGTTGTGCATTGTTGAGGCATCACCCGCAATCAAGGGCCCAGACTGGAATTCCTCTTTCTAAGGAAGATGTAGTCAAATTGCAGAGAATCTACAGCAAGACACCAACATTACACAAGATACAGATAACTGAACCAGTAAAGGAACACTGAAAGGACAGTATGAACTTTCAAAGCCTTTGAGAAAGGTATAATAAATCTAATCTGTAGCAAAGAAAATGATCCTATAATGCACATGAAAATTCAACATTAAAACTATCAAAGACATAGAATGAGCTTCCCAAGGCATTTGCAGAATTCCGCTCTCCTCCCCTCAAAGAAAGGAGGATGCAAAGAACGTAATAGGGAGGTGCTAGACTATGGCTACCTCAGTCAGTGCTTGAGGACGATTTAGTCCTCAGTTCCTCTCCAGACTCTGCTCTGAATATTTCAAATTATTTTACAAACATACAGTTGGACATAAATGCATTTCGAATAAAAAAGTACAAGACACATTAAGGTTTTGAGAGGAAGGGAATCAAAATGGCTCCACTGGGTTTTCACTTCTGGTTAAATTTTGCATTTCTGATGTTTCTAACAAAAATGTCTGAGAAGCCTGTCAAAATATTACAGATGTTCTCCTAGGAAAAAAACCCCAACATTTTCTACAGCTTTGCATTCATCATCTGTAATCTACTTGAAGTATGACATGGGAAAGAATCTTGGAGTGTAATGTTACTACAACAACATACTGTAAGTTAAAAATATGATGTTTCTCACCTATTTTATATCACAAAATAAAGAATAAAAGGATTTTAATTTCTGAGAAAAAAAGCCTCCTTAGGAACATAAAAATTACTTTTTCAGAATCTTCTAGTCTATGGCTTTTGTTAAGTTTTGTTTTCTTTGCTTTTTATTCTTACATATAAAGAACATGGGAAACCCAGTGCTGTATTGCACATGTATTGCTAGATAGACATGGGAGAAAAAAAAAGAATCATGTAAGGGAAGTGTTATCTGCCTAATGAGTTTCTACTTCTACCCAAATAGGAGTCAGTGAAAGAAGAAGCACAGATGCCTGTCCAATACCAGCAACTGTTAGCCCAGTCTACTGATAACCCTTCTGAGGCTGTTTTGCAAAACATGAAGAGAGGCAGCTGGATTTTAAAGGCCTACTGAGATGTGGAAAATTTAAAATTGGACTGACTGAAATTGAGATTCCTCTGGAAATCCTGAGTTGAAAATTCAAGGAGTCTGAGTATCAGATGGATCTATCATGTCTACTTGTCCTATCTTTCCATTTCTTTAGATTCACTTACAGCTGAAGACAGGTTACAGGGCTAAATGGACTGCTAGTCATGAACCATTATGGCTGTCCTTGTGACTAGCATCTTGGAAGCCGAATGGCTGCTGAATATGATAGCTCTATGGATAGATTTATGAAGGAACAGAAGTCCCTTTCAGTTTGCTAAGGCTGGCCTTTCTCTCAATTTAGGTATATTTTAAAATTTCCTTGTTATTGCTACAATACAAAAATACATACAGTAAGTTGACTGTAAGCAATTTGGATATGTATTCTGATTGTTGTTCCAGTTAAAGACCCTGCTGACACCTGGAGGTCTGCTGTTTCTAAAGATTAAAGAAAAACAGTATTGGCAAATCTTTCCTGTTTGTGTTTCCCATGAAGAAAAAGGGAAAAAAAATTAGGTGGAAAGACAGAATATATTCAAGAGAAGTGAAAAAAACAAGAAAAGATAATTCTCTTACTGCAGAAGTAATAATGTGAAAGAAAATGTAGAAGCCTTCCTTCTTTAATATGAAATACAATGTACTGTACTTCCTAGAGATAAAGTCTTTCCACTGACTTGAACAAGTTCTCCCTGAGTACCATGACTTTCCCAATACTGGAAAATGCTACCTCTTTCCAAAGAAAATATTTTATTCTGGGGTTTCTTCCAGTTGTGGGAAAAAATCCATAGGGAACAGCAACATGCTTCAAAACAACTCAGTAACCCTGCACAAACACAGAACTGAATAAATCTCACGTAAGCACACTGTACACTCACTTGTAGATCCCATCCCTGGTTATACAATACTGCTTTCTTGTCAGGTATCTCTATGCTGCAAATAGCATCCCACATCTAACTTCCTATTATTAGAAAAAGATACAGAATTCTTCTAGCTCCCTTTTTCCATTGTGCTCTTCAAATGCCACAGCACCATTATCAAGAGCTCCTTCAACTAGTTCCTGCCTTCCACCACAGCAGTAAGCAATCAGGGAAGGAGGAAGGAAGAGGGTACACAGTGGTCGGGGATGTACTATAATCAGTGCAGACCAGCAGGAGCAGCACAAAGTTGAAAGCATAGTAAGAAAGATAAGAAGGCGA
Organism: Coracopsis vasa; assembly: GCA_026283785.1. Taxonomy (NCBI): domain Eukaryota; kingdom Metazoa; phylum Chordata; class Aves; order Psittaciformes; family Psittacidae; genus Coracopsis; species Coracopsis vasa. The sequence goes on along the minus strand of JANHGB010028194.1, from coordinate 4,226 downwards.
TAGAAATAGTAAAATACTACAAAAAAGTGATTAGATTAGGAAAATAGTCCCACATTTATGTTTAAATCCTGCTACAGAAGGATGACTGATACTGGACATAAAATGTGAATAATAATAATGACACATTTACTGATCTCAAGTAGGTCAGTTAAGTAAAAACAACAGAAGGCAGAAAAGAATTTTCACAATGTCTGGTTGTGATGAAACCATCTCAAACAAAATATTTGGAATTTGTAGTCAAGATAGCTAATGACTGAGCTGAAAAATGTGCAGTTCCATCAGATCTATCTGGAAGGATCTATTCTGCAAACAAAAATAGATTCCACTACTTCTACAAACATACAAAAATTCATAGTTCTTACAGAGTATGTAGAAAAATGCAGTACCTTAACAGACCGTCTAACAACAGGCATGTCAAACACACTTCTGGATCCAGTAGACAGGCTCTTTTCCACTGTTCTAAAGCTCGTTTTTTAATTTATGTCTAGCAGTTAAAATGAGCTAGAAATGAATGAATAGCTAAACCAGATGAAGCTGATTTGCAACAGGGGACAGGATAGGTTCTGTGTCTCTCTGAACTTCCTAAGACAGCAGCTAGTATAGAGATGTAGTCAGAGAATGGCAAGGGCTGGCTATAAGGGAAAGTCCTTCTTACTAAATCCCTGCATTCTGGTCTCCCTTGTAAACTGGAAACATTTGGTTTAGAAGCATTGTCATTCCAGAATCAACTTATTTAACTGCCAAGCCCCATAGACTCACAAAAGCGGAGTTCCCCTCCTTACGCTCTCCCTCCCTGGCCCCCAGCAGATCTCAGCCTCTGCAGAAGCACATGCTGTAGTGAGAGGCAAAACTAGCTGTCTGGCAAGAAACTTTTTATTTTCAGCCTGTCTCCCCAGATGAATTTGGTCTTCACCACAGAATGAGACTGACAGCTCTGCCCTCCACCATGAATGATTAATTTGTTATGGGTGTCTAATTTATCCAAAGATGGATTTGAACAGAAAAAGCCCTTGTATAGTCGCTATTTGATAAAGCTGCTTTAATGTAGGTGGAACCTCCTTTGTCAAATCACAGAAAGCAAGAGAACCAAGTCTCATTTTTAAATGTCATTTTTCTCATTATGGTAACCCTCCTGTGTATATCAAAACTGTTCATGTGAAAATATCTATGACAAGTATTTAATATTTAGATTTAGAACACAAATTGGAACTCAGAATTCCTTGCATTGCCCTAGATTGCCTTAAACCTATAGGAACTGCAAGACAGAGCTGTTATGTACAGTATTCTTGAATAAAAGTTTTTGAAAAGTTAGGTATCTGATTAAACCAAGCAGCTGAGATAAGAGCTGGTAACAGATTATGGCCCAAAACACAGGCATGCATATGGCTGACAAGGAATGTGAACTGTGTGCGCAGACAGGTTTTACAAAACTTTTTTTTTTTCCCCCAGAAAGATGTGTAAGGGGAGAGAAGCAGATGGGGAGAAGACAAGCACCATATGAAGCTGACAGAAGACTGAAGGAAGCATATGTTGTGACATGAAGACTATAACCCTGAAAAAATCTAATGGTAAGTGCTGTTTTAAAGCAGCTTTGAACGCTACGCTATGAAACACCCTGTTTGATTCTCCCTCAGTTCAAGGAAATAGGATGTTGCATATTCATTCTGAATAAGTGGCAATGCATCAAAGAAATATCCAACTCATCTATTTCTCATCTGAATGGGAAAAACCTGCAGGATTCTAGTTTTGGTATAATGCTGAAATTTAAAAAGAGGAAAACAGTATGTTTAGGATAAGCTATTATGAAGATACCTGTAAGTGTCAAATTGCTGAAATGAGGAAAACAGAACTAGTTTGGCTTAAGGGCACAAACAGGATTTATAACAAACTAACAAGATTATTTTGAAATCTGTTACTTTTTTGTCTGAGATATGTAGGAGAAAGTAAGATGATTCAATAAGTTCCTTTTGCTGTATAGGAGTTGATGCTCACACCTGCAAAAAATTGAGGAAAGAATTTTAGTTTTCACTTTGACGTGAAGGGAAAGTATTTGTGAAAGGGGAAAGACGTTAAAAATTACAAAATTACAAGCAATACAAAAATTACAAAATTACAAGCAATACAAAAGAAAAGGTTCTTTTTCAAACTTGTTGTTTATCATTTTTAAGCAGAAGGAAATAAAAGAATGAAAAGGTTTCCAGACCAACTCTAAATGTACTGATTAATGTATGGACAGGGATAGGTTGTACAGTGTTAATGCATTTGTATGTGTTTAGTCAACCGGTGGAGCATTGCATGTAATTAATTTCTCCTTTAAAAATTAATAGCTAATTAAGGTAATTGAAATGCAAGTCACTTATGATTTTGTTATTTGTAATTCAACTATCTCTATGTGACTATAATCTAACTTAGAATTCAAAGTTTCATATGGCATTTTGCTGACTCACACCATTAAACTTCATTCTTGTTTCTTTAGACATTTTGAGAAGAGTATGTAACATGAGCACATCTGTTGAAGAACTTAAAATTGTTCTTTATCTTGAGGAGATACAAACACACACAGACATACATATATCAAATGCTACAATTATCAGTAAATTGGTAGCTGCAGATTGTGAATGTGACAGAGAATTGAAGTTTTAAAGAATCACACTCATCTACCCCTCCAGTAGTTTCATACCTGTCTTATCTATTTTGGATGTCAAAAGGCACTGCTATTTTCCAAGTATTTATCACACAGAAGTGGTTGCCTCTTTCTCCGCCTGCCCCTTCCGGGCCTGTGAACGATCTTCCTAATTCACCATTTCAAGATTGGTTTTCAGCTCCAGAGGTGGACAGGAGACCAGCAGTATGCCTTAAGAACTGTGGGAACACTCTTCCCAACAGAAATGATGGGAGTCGCTACAGAGGTCTAGAGGTCTGAAGTGTCAACATTTTTATTTATTTATTTATTCAATGTGACTGTATTCCAGTCAGGCTGTATCTCCTGGGGCACAGTGAAGCACCAGTTTATAAAGAGACTGCTAACACTGTAACTATTTGTCAGGAATCAAAAAGGAGACTTGGGGCCTCCTGTGTCTCCTGCTGGCCAGGACCCGAGATACGTAAAATTTGAGAACCCATCTGGATTTCCATCATATAAGAAGTACAGAAGAACTACCTAATTAACAACAGTTTTTGCCTTCTGTGTCCACATAGCTTAATGAGACCCCCTGTACCTTCTGTGCTTGAAGCCTTTTAAACCTGCTCAGCTAGAACCACTGACCTTGGTCCTTAACAAGGCTCAGAGGCTCTCCCACTGGGCATCTCTCCCCACCCGCTGCCATCCTAGGGCTTCCCATTCACAGTTCACTGGTTCTCATGACAGAAGGTACACTTGCATGGTGGACTGCACAGCTGCCATGGAACACACAGTAAGACCTGCAGTGCAAGGTCATTTGCTTCCTGATCAGCACCTGCAAATGGGGAACCCCACTTGGAGACCTCATGCTGTCACTATTCTCCTCTTCTCCAGGTTAAGCAGTAGCCTGCAGCTAAAATGCAACCAGGCCAATGGCTGCACCTAACACAGTCAGCACTGAAATAGGAACAGCACTGCAAGTAATCAAGAAGCAGACACATGGGGTAAGTGGCATGACAGGAATAAAATAAGAGTTCTTTCTGCTTATTGTAGTAAATTTCATAGGTTTGTCACAGGTGTCAACCTGCTTCATGGCCCAGGAAAACCTTTCATGGACTGAAGAGCAAAAAAAACCCTGCAGCAGCAGTCTGTTGCCATTTAGGATGCCATCAACAATCCAGGAGAGGAAGGTTATCTGGCCCAAAGAAAAGAAGGTCTCCTGAAAAAGTTAGTGAGCAGGAACTGACTTTAGCCTGCAAAGTGTCTCCAGTCATTCACATACTTGAGCAACATTATTTGAAAATTCTAAGATTTTAAAAGGGCTGAAAATTGCACTTATTTTCAAAGATTCAAGTCTCCAGATACACAGCTTTAAGCCTGAAATAGAAATAACATGAGCATCCATTATGGACTAAGGCTGTTTTGAATTAACAATATCACAATCTTCTATTTGTCATTGTAATTTCCACCAGAATGTCCCTGGTGCTAGACTACAGAGTTTCTGCAAGATGGAATTTCCACATTTCCTACTGATGTGGGGGGGTCAAGCTGTTTTGCAACGCTACTGCTTACTCATAGTAACATAGAACGCTTGTTCTCAGTGCTT
>JANHGB010028189.1:0-13901 GCA_026283785.1 Coracopsis vasa | reverse complement strand
CAACTGAAAACATCGGTGTTATCAGCGCTGTTCCCAGGCTGAAAGTCAAAACCACAGCACTGCACCAGCTACTAAGACGGAGAAAAATGACTGCTACTGCTGAACCCATTACGCCTTGGGAAAGGGATATAGTGACTCCACTGTAGACTAGACTTCAAAACCAAGTCTAGGTTTGTCACCTGTAAAATAAGACAAAGACCCATAGAAATAAGCACTGCTGGTCTCAGGGCTGGCTTTTCTCTAGGACCATTGCTGGGCAAGGATGGAGGACTACACTGTTCTAGGACTGAACTGTTTGCATCACTTCTGCTGCCAAAGCCCCATGTTTCATTCACGACCAGATATGATTTACATCGATTAAGGAACTGCTGATGCTTGGATGAAAGGGGAATAAGATTCAGGAAGATTTCAGTGTAGATTGGCTGCTGTCTTTTTCCAGTCTTCCCAAGGAAAGTTGCAATGCGCAGAGGCTGATGTTGTGCATCAGCCCATTTGATCAAAGGCTGAGAGTGTTTCTGGATGAATTAATTTCTCCCAAAACACCATCAGAGCAAAGATGCTATCTGCTTGTCAGTACTCCTGATGTACCAGAGCCAACAGTTTAACACCTTCCTTCTTATTCCCCTTTCAAAAGGGAGCATTTCTATCCACTGCTTCCATCGCCAACAATTGCACTATTCACATGACCGTCTCCCATTCTGAAGCCAGAGCTCTCTGAGGGTTTCGGAGGCCAGACTGCTAATCTCTTGACAAGCAAGTGTATGTCTTGACAGTGTGATTGGTGTTGGCCCATTGCCCTCAATGGCTTGGCCTTCTGTCAGCTGGCAGTGATTTTCTGACGGCTGGAGCCCCAGTCACATGCCCCCTGACAGCAGCAGAATAATATTCTCATGCCGACGATAATGGCAAATGCATTTAGAAAGCTCATGAATAAAATTCCCTTCTCTGTCTCTTTTTATAACTCTGACATGCTTTTCTGTTGCAGTTTCTCCTTGTTCTTTCCTTTTCTTAACCCCCCCTCCACACTTATTTCTCCCACTCTATTCTTATTCCTTGTGTTATCAGACTGGCAGAGACAGACACTGATTTCCTCCCTGCTCGAGACTCAATGCTCTCTGAGCAATATTCTCCAGTCCTGTGTGAAACTCCCATGCAAATCCCTCCTTGTTTTGCTCCTACCAGCTTCTAACAGTGCTGATTCCATCTCCATCACCCTCGCTTGCCAGCTTTGATACTTATTCCCAAAACATGCCTTTGGCTCTTGTGTTTTCCCAAGGAAAGTTGGGCTTGGTTCCACAAGCCTGACATACGTCCTCATTCAAAGTGTGGGGAGGAACCTCGGGTACAGGGAGGCAAGGGAAAGGGGGAGGCATGTGTAAAAGCTGATTGTTATTTCTGCTTTAGCTCATGGAAAGTATGGTTTGCGAGCAGGAGGAGGTGGCTGGAGCTTACATCTCAGCTACGCATCATAGCAGGAGTTGAGGAAGCAGAGTCTGGGGAGTTTCTTAATGGAACCTACTTATCATCCCAGAGAAACCGGTCGTAGGAGGGGTGGGATTGCTGCCAGCATGTGGGAAACCTCCTGTTCCAGCAATCTGGGATGAAAGATGGATGTCTAATTCCCTAGGGCTTCTGGTAAGAGAGGAAAATAGATTATCTTGCTGTCTGCAATGCCCCCATCATAAAGACAATGTGTCACTAAGTGAACAGTCCAGCTTCTTTTTCAAAGGAGAGACACTGCCACACAAACCAAATGGATGCCATTGTGAATAACAACACCCCACTTTGGCCAATCTCCCTATTCCATGGTACCTGTTCTATGACTGCATTCATTTAGTGGTGGTGAATGGTGCTTGATGGGTCCAGCTCCAAGGCTGAAGAGGTTCCTGAGCTGTTCTTGCTCTCTGAAAAGAGGATTTAGACTCATAAGCCTTGCAGTGTGGGCACTTTGCTGGCTGCAAGCCCACCTGCAGCAACAGTTCTAAACTTCAATGCTGTGTTTAGGAATAGATGAGCTGAGAAAACCATTCCCTTGCCAGCTCCTGTGTCCTCCTCTGGGTAACATGAACAAGAGCTGAAACCTGCATGACTGTACTCAGCATTGGCTCTAGCCTTCCTTTCATAGCTGTGCCCCAGGTCATGCACATAACTGTGAAGAACATGGGCATCAGCCTGGTCCTGAAAATGGGCTTAAACCCAACAGTCCAATGCATGTGAAGACAAAGACCTTTGGTATTCTTAAATCTTGTTGTGAAAGAGATCCACAGCTGAAGCACAAAACTCCTTTTGGTCACACAGATACATCAGAAATAGCTGGTTTAATGTGTTAGCAGAATAACTTGGGTGTGATACAACTATAAGGGAGGGGGATGTGAGGCTTCTGCATTGAATGAGCTGTTCTGGGCTTTTTCTCATTCCAGACTCTGGGATCCAAGGTTCTGATCCCAGATTCTCATCAGATCCAATTACTAAGCATCTTTCTGATGTTCCTACTAAGTTGTGAGGGAGGAAACAGAGCAGCTTAATGTCCCGTCTGAGTCTAGCTTAGCTTTGGGAGCACTTCCATGCACAGCAGGACCTGTTTTCCTGGGGTTCCCAAGAAAAACCTGCAAGCTGCTGCAGCCTGACCTCTTTCCCAAATGCAAACCCATGCTTTTAGGAAGTGTGTGATGGAACTGCAGGAGAACAGCTTCTTTTGGAGCAAGGAAATCACTGGAGCTGCCTGTTCAACCAGGTGGGCGAGCTGAAACAAGGGGCTCCCTGGAGCCCCCATCGGTGTTCTCATAGTTAGGACTATGCTTCTGGGCTGTGTGGGTGTCTCTAATTAGGAAAACTACCCTGCAGTTTCCTCCCAGGGCTGCATTAAGCTGCTGCTAAGAGGGGATCTTCACTTTATTGTATACAGACTTCATTGTACACAGAGACTTTCAGATGGGATGCATTGCAAAATGCTTGGAGTTACCTTGAGGGTGTTTTAAATGGGCACTTCTGAAAGGCTCTCTGAAGAACTTACTGGTGGCCCAGCAATATGGGCTGGCTCATTAAAATGGGCCACAGAAATGATCAAGAGCCACAAAAATAATGAGAGGGATGTAATAATGAGAGGGGTAATGGGTTAGAACTTAAACAGGGGAAGTTTAGATTGGATATAAGGAAGAAGTTCTTTACTGTGAGGGTGCTGAGGCACTGGAATGGGTTGCCCAGGGAAGTTGTGAATACTCCATCCGTGGCAGTGTTCAAGGCCAGGGTGGACAGAGCCTTGGGTGACATGGTTTAGTGTGAGGTGTCCCTGCCGATGGCAGGGAGTTTGGAACTGGATGATCTTAAGGTCCTTTCCAACCCTAACTATTCTATGATTCTATATATTTATAAGTATCTATATATCTATATCTATTTCTATATCTACATGAAACACCCAAAGCACTTGTTGCCAAGTACCACCAAGGTCAGCTGAAATGAAATCAGAGCACTCTTACAAGAATCAGCAAGGGCAGAGCTCAGCTCCAGCCATTTCGGGACATCAGGAATTGTCCTACACATCCCTTGCACCTGCAGCAAATTCCTCCAGCACCTCTTACCCCACCACCCAGGATCAGGAGAAACCAGAAGTCTTTCCATGTGTTAAACTAGCTACTGAAGTTGCAGGCAATATCCCAGCCCCATCTAACCATGCTTTAACACTTAATAACCCATTTTCCTCCACTAACCCCCTGCAGCAGCAAGCCTCACCAGCGGGATGTACATCACCACCAAAACCAGCCTGGGGCACAGCAATGGGCAAAGGGACCATGGCCAAACCCCTCCCCAGCCACGCTGCAAGCATCACCATTAAAGGTTTGGGGGGGATCAGTCCCTGCCCCTGCTTGACTCCAGCAGTGAAACAAGAGTAAAAAATGCTTGGAAACAACCAAAATCCAAGCATTTTAATTTATAAAGGAAGAGGTGAGAAAAGGGCACAGGAAACTCAATCAGAGCCCTTCCCCGCGCGCCTCCCGCATCCGCAATGTACGGACTTGTCTGCTCCCCTTGATCTGGATCTTGGTTTGCAGAACAAGCTCTCTCGGTGGCCATTTCACAACAAAGGAACCTTTGTGTTTACTTGACAGCAGTGGATTAGGCTAAAATAAGCTGCATCTCAGAAGGGGTGGTTTAGTTCTTGTGAAGACGTTAAGCTGCTGCTGCATCGAATCACCGAGCACAGAGCCCACCTGAGGAAGGATTCCTGGCACACGCCGGGAAAGTTGGTTTTTGGAGAGAGCCTCTGAGAAGGGATTCACATATAAAAGTAAAATTTAGAATGGGATTAACTCTTGGACCCTGCCATTATCCACTGCTCCCTTTCGGGCTCCTGCTTCGCATCCATCTTCATTTTGGTTTTGATCGGCTGCTTACACAGTTCAGAAGCCAAGTGTGGGGTATTTTCATAAGCTTCCCCTTGGATTGCAATATCCAGGGTTCACTGCTGGGCTGGCCAGGACACCCAGGGAGAAACAGGAGCAGCCCTAGCCTAGATGGGACCGTGAACCATGAGCTTCACCACTTGTCCACAAATGGTATTCCTTGGATGTAAATGATTTTTAAGCACTCGGGTGCTGGATTTGACCCCCCGGCTCTTTGCAGCCACCCCAACCCAACCCAAATGCAGACATTTAAGGGCATGGGCAGCTTCACTTGCACAGCATCACTGCTGAGCCAGGCAGGACACAAGGGAGGAAGGACTGGAGCAAAGAGCCACAAAAGCCAGGATCACCCCCAGGAAGGACCACTGGAGCCGACACTCGCTAGGCACAGCATACCCAACTAAATACACCATCTCCACGGGTAAAGCAGCCCGCACCCAGGGCACGGGGAGAGAGGCTGCGGCTTGTGATGAAGAATTCATCAATTAATGAATAATGCTCATAAGGGCCCATTAAATCAACACCTGATGAGCCCATGGGGAGAGGAGAGGGGCAGCAGGGACCAGGCTCCTTCCCCAGGCAGGACCACCAGTGCACTCCAGAGCGCTTCACACCAGGAGATGCTCCAACCTTCAACACACGGCAGGCCTGAGGCCACACACCCAATAACCCCTCCAAAGCCAACAGCCCTGAACCTGCCCATGCTTGTGTGAACACTGGCCCAGTTCCCACCATTACCTACATCAAGAGCTGATCAGCAGGGCAAAATGAGCCCTCTCCTTTGCGTTCACCTTCAGCCCACGCTGCACTTACCAGCAGCAATAACTAGCAGCATTTCTTGGCTTTCCTTGGGATCCATAACACATGTTAATTAAATGCCAGTTTGTTATCCACACAGACCTATTAAGACATCACAGCACTAATAAGCAGCACATCCAATTCTGTTCTCATCAACATGCACCAGTTTCGATGTGCATCCAGTGCTCCTCCAAGTGGAGCTCAGCACCACGTCAGACAAAAGGGACCTGTGAGTCCCTTCCCCAACCTCCTGCTCCACACAGAGCAGAGCTGGGGTCAGACCTGCCCACAGCCTCACGTGTTTGTCTTCAAGGATGGAATTTCTCCACCTTGCCAGCTTCCCAGAGGCTTTGACTCCCTGTTTCCCAGTGGGACCAGTGGGCATTGTCCCTATGTACCGATATGATCCCAATGGACAGAACCTGGTGTTATAGAGCTAGAAAAAACCCTCTCAGGTTAATCCTGGGGACAAAGAATATAACCTTCCAGAGCAGCATCCCTTCTTCCACAGCCAGGAGAGAGGATGCTTCGTGTTTCAAAACAGTGTGCAAGACCATGAATGAACCAAATCTTCCCCAACAAGAATTGCAGCAACAGCCAAATTGGCTGCAATTCATCTGGAAGCACTTCCTTGCTTGGCAAATCCATTAAATAAGGGAAGAAAATGGTTTCACATCGAATTTCTGTGCTTCCCAGCAAAGCACACCCCTTAGCAGAGCCAAGGGGGCTGGGAGAGGGACGAGATCTCAGATGCAAGAAGGTTTTCACACCTCACACCCACTTACAGCCGTGATTTAATCACACAAGCAGTAATCAGGGAGGACTCTGAGGTGTGAAAGCCTGAAAAGGGAGGTTTCTTCGGATCCAGCTCCAGGACTGTGCTAACATTGTGCCCAGTAAACAAGAGACACATAAGGATGGGAATGAGTGGAGTAAAATGGGGGTTAGATTGAAGACAAGAATAAGGATGGGAAAAGTTATTCCACTCCAAAGCATCCAGAAAGGGGATAAAGAAGCTGAAAAGTCATCTTGGTGCCACAACTTTAGAGTCCTCTGGGGTGGGACCAGGGGGTGCTGGAAACCTTTGCTGCTGTTTGCAGCACAACCTGTGCCATCCCTCAGCTCAGGCTGCTCCCACAGTCAATCAGGACCCATGTGCCCTTCCTCTACCTGTCTGCAACCCCTCTGGGAGCACTGGGGCTCTCCTGGGACAAAGGGAAGCTGCAACAAGCGTCACCTTCTATCCTGAACTTAGGAATCTTTCCAGGACCCAAGTCCTCAAAAGTCAAGTTGGGAGCAAGTGGTGGTCCAAGGGCTTCTTCTGCCCCCCCTCCTCATGGGCTGCTTCTCATCCTGAGAAGGAAGAAATGCCCTATAAGCAGGCTTCACCCACCAGCCATCCCAGGAGCTGTGCCTGGCATGGGGACAGGGACATTAACACAGCACCTTGCAGGGCAGGTATCCCGACCATGGTAAAATACCAATCCCTCCCAGTCCCTTGGAGAAGGGGCTTAATGGAGCTGGTGATGGGGACAGTTTGGGGAGCACAGGGGGAGCAATGGCAGCTGCTGTGTGCTCCATCCATGGGGCAGAAAACAAAGCCAACTGCACATCCATCTCTCTGGAAGTCAACTGAGCAGTTTACAAGCACCATTCCACTTCTGGAAACCAGCACGTTAGTCCTCTTCTGCAGGAAAGCAACTAGCACTTCCAGCATCACAAAGAAATTGTCCCAAAATCCCATTGCAGGTGAGCTGGGGAGCTCAAATCCATCCACGCCTTTGGTGTGGAGGAGGAGACCATGGTGTGCTGACCAAGGCAGGAAGCACACTTGCTAAAAATCAGAGTATTTATCTCCTACATTTCAATATCTCCATGAAACCACAAATGCTTTTTATTTTCCCATCCCTAAGGAACAATTTCCACTCCCTGCAGACCAAAACTACCCCAAAACACTGCCCAAAACTGCCCAAAGCCCTCCAAGCACCCAAGCCACATCCTCAGCACATCAGCCCTGGTGCAGCCCATGCAACCCACACCACCTCCAGCTGAAGGTCTAATGCCATCAGCCCCAGTCACTGGTATTTCCCCATCCCTCTGCTGCAAAATGGTCAGCATCCACATTCCAACACAAGCACATCCCCACTGTGAACAGCTCTGGATGTGAACACAGCCAGGCTTTAGCCACACGGCTGCAAAGAGCCCCCACCACGGCAAGAAGGACCAACAGGATCCCAAGCTGTCCTGGCATCCCTGAAACAGGTCAGGAGGGAGCCTTGGGAATGAAGGCAACCGAGCACCATCCTCCCTGCATCCCTGGTGCCTGTCAGAGCTGGACCATGCACGTGGGGGCACGGAGCATCCTGCGGGATAGGACGGGCATCTGGGCTCACCTTCGGTCCGGATGGTGAAGGGGGAGTCCCCCAGGCGCTTGGCTGAGAACTGCCCTCCCAGCGACGTCATTAGGAAGCAGAGGGTGAAAAATCCAATGCCCAGCACAAATATCCTGTGGGAGGGAAAGCAGAGCTGTAGAGAGGTGTGACAAGGAACTGGCTCGCTCCTGGTGCTGCCCCATCCTTCACCTCCCTGCGCTAACCCCTCTGCACAGCAGCAGGAGCTGCTGGTTGGGGTGTCTGGAAGAGGCAGCCAGGACAATCCCTGCTTCAATCCCTGTGCCTGAGCCCATCCAGCCTGGGCAAGGAGCACCTCTGCAGCCCCAGCCCTACCAGAGCACACCAGCACCTCACCCAGTGCCAGCCAGACCCACACATGCTTCAGGGAAAGATGCCCCAAGATGCTTCTGCCCAAACCCCAGCACTGAGCAGGGGGGTTTTGCCTGAGAATACCCTCCAAAATCCCTGCAGCCTGCTCCTATGGCACCTCGAGAGGGAGCAGAGGGCTTGCACCTTAGGTGGGAGAGCTGAGTCAGACCATGACTGCCCTTATGATGCTCTATAGACCCAGCCCAATAACACACACCACAGGAAGCACTACAATAAACAATACCCATCTTCCTCCTGGGAAAGTCCAGGGAACAGAGAGACCTTGTACCCTGCCTTCCTCCAAAAGGATCTAAAAAAACCCCAAAGTATGTTTTTGTTAAGAAGAGAAGTCTTTTGTTCCTGCTGTAACTAGGCCACTGGTGTGTGCGGCATCGCCTGCATGGCACAGGCAGCCCCGTGCACAGCAGGATGAGAAGGGACCAGTGCTGGTGGCACACACGGTGACCTGGGACCATCCCATCACTGCTTTGTTCATGCAGGCTGGCAGGAAAGTGGTACCGTGGGGAGACACCAGCCAGGATGCTGACCTGTGCATCATTCCCAGCCGAGCTCATGGTCACTCCCAGCTACAAGGGAGGCAGGAGCTCTCAGCACTGCTCTGTTCAGGTCAAATTCAGGCTGGTAACTCTGCTTGGGGGTGAAAAGGCTGAAGGCAGGAGCTCTGTGCATGAGGAGAGTTATTGTGCACAAAGGAGGGACGGACACTTGGCCTCTTTCCACCTCTTAGAGATGCTGCTGCTGCTTCCAAGTCTCCATAGAGGTGCAGCATCCTCCAGCAGGCACATGGGCAGTGCTGCTGCCAGGCACCATGTACAACAGCTCCCAGAGCCACAGCTGTACCGGGAATCTCAGCAGCCAAACCCAAGGAAAGATTCAAGAAGAAGAAAGAGAAGGAGATGAATCTATGTGGGATAAAGGAGCTGAGCAAGCCCTTAGGGCTCCGAGCCAAAGGGAAGCAAGCCACTGAGGACAGGCATCAGTAACGCTCCTTTACAAGCCCACAGCATTATCCACAGGGCTCTGGAGCTGCTCACAGAAACACAGCACAGCCACCCAACATCAACAGAGGGCTTTTCCAGAGAAAGGAACACCACAGCCCTCCATCTAATCATTATTGTGCAGTTAAAAGGCAGAGGATTAGGAGCCAACCATTAAGCCTGGGCTACAATGTGCCAGCACCGCAATTATCTATTGCTGGAAAGGGCTGGCAGATAAAGTAACTTGCTTCAAAGCACTTGTTAGCTACGGGAGATGTGGAGAGCAGCATCAAGCAGCTCAAAGACCAGGCTTCCCCAAGGAGACCTACTGGAGGAGCTCCCAGGGTAGGTCCCTACTTTCTCAGCATGGCATAGAGAGGCTTGTCCACATCTCCTGGACAAGACATGGAGCCTTCACAAGCTCCCTACCTCCATCCCATCAGCTCCAATGCTGCTCTCACACAGCAACACACACCAGACCCAGGGCAGCTTCGCTCCCAGCATCAGGCAGCTCAAGAGGAAAGGGTTTCCTCTGCCTGCTCCGAGGAGGATCATCCCTGCCCACCACAGGCAGACATCAAACCCCATCCACACCCCAGGGCAGCCCTGCTCCATCCCCAGCTGGGTGCCAGCAGATCAGGGTCCCCTGGCTATGGGTGCTGGACCAGCAGCACCCTGCAGCTCCCCATCCACTTCTCACCTCCTGCCTAATCAAGAGGAAAAGCAACACCTTGTGCTCATCAGCATCAACCTGCTCTGCCAGCAGCACCCTCAACACCAGCACAAACCCTTCTGGAGAGCCACAGCCAGGGAGAGGGGGTGTTAAGTGCATCAGTAGAACTGCCCCGCATCCCTGCAGAGGCACCTGGGGAGTGAAGCAGCTCAAACCCCTTCAGTTCTGAATGAGCCTGCCCTGGGAGGTGGAAATCAGCTCTAAAGAGCATCATGCCCTCAGCTAACCCAGCCATTCCCTCCCCAGATGCTGGTGAGCCCAGAGCTGCAGCGTTTGCACACAGATAACTCCAGACCTCAGCCCCTCTCCCAAAGCAGACCTCAAGAAGGGTTTCCAGAGGGCTGTGGTCCAGCAAAGAGGTGATTTTGGAGGCAGCAAAGCATCCCTGATGCTGCAAAGCAACGTGGTGGCCTATAAATGGCTTGGAGAGGGGGTGATCTGGGGACATCAGTCTGTTCCCATTATCACACCCTGTGCTCAGCCACACAGCACAGCGCTGGATCTGGAAGAGACTGTTGGGGATTGCAGCACCCAGCTTGGCCTTGGAGGGCTGAATTTATCCTTAGAGCAGGAGGGGGGGACACTGTCCTTGTGGCACCTCCTCATCAGGAGAGGACAACAGCACAGTGAAGGAGGCCCAAGCTGGAGAGGAGGTCACAGCCCAGCCATGCCCCACAGCCAAGGGTCCTCCCTATGAGCACATCATGGCACAAAACCCACCCAAAGGTGCCCTCCTGCTGCCAGCTGCCCCTTCCCCAAGGGGCACTTTAACAAAGCATCACCTGATGAAATAATCAGATCTGGTGCTGCTCTTCATTCTTACCCCTCCTATTGACAACATCATCATTATGCAAGACTTTGCATCTTCATAATTATACCTTGGCGAGGAGGGATGGTTAAACAGCGAGGAGAAGAGGAAAAAAAAGGAAGGAAAGGAAAGGATGAAGGAAAGAAAGAGACACAGAGGTGATCTGTGCTGGAGCGTCTCATTAGCAGACACATTCGTTTTCATTTTGACTGGATTACAAAGACAGCAGGAAAGACACAGGATGCTTTTTCCCTGAAAAAGTAGAAAAGAGGGATCAGAGCCTAACTGGGATTGATGTGCTTAGGAGAACAGATCCATCCCAGCAGCAGTGCTCCAGGAGAGGGGAGGATGCAGGGATGGGCTTTCAGCGCGAGGACCCCATCTCTTTTACTTGGTGCTGATCTTCTCCAGGTGCACAACAATGCTTGATCCAGCCTTAGCTGAGCAGAAACTCCTCATGCAGAAAGCAAATACCATGAAGGAGGTAAAAACACCAGGGCCCAGGTCTTCCAAACCACCCATCAAACGCACTAGGTCCTGTGCCCCCCAAATCCAGCCCAACTCACTGAAGAGCACAGAGCTCCAATGACCAAGTAGCATCTCCTCTGCTTGCTGGCTTTGCCTCCCATCCCTCGTCACGTTCAATCCATCACCCAGACACGGCTGTGGTGCCAAGTCCCTCTCCACATCCTCCCCAACCTGACGCGTTCACAGCCCCGGGCCTGGCTTGGTGCCGGGAAGAGAAGGAAGCCAAATTCCTTGAGTCGTCAGTGGGAATGGGAAGTGATGCCCCAGTCACTGCAGATCTGGGCCTACGGGACTGACGGTGTGATGAGGACAGGAGGCTCTGAGTGACGAGTGGGGAGGCAATGGGGGGAGGAGGGCCAGCAGCACGCAGTGGGATGGGGCTGTGACATTGGGGCTGCAGCAGGGACCCACAGGGGGACGATTACGCAGGTGCATGAGGAAACCAAGGGCTACAGAGACAGGTAACAGCTTTCATTAGACAAGTTTTCAACACCCAAATCTCTTTAAGGCCAAACCTGAGCCATGGTTTCTCACAGCAGCAGCAGCCAGGCTAATACAAGATGCTCCCTCTCACACAAACCTTGTTTTGCTCAGAGCCCGACATCACCACAGCGATGCTCAGCCATGGGAATCATCCTGCACAGGGGGGACCAGGGTGAATTCTCTTACCGGCCAGTGTTCTAGACACACAGAATGCCTGGCTTTGGTTTCCAGCTGCAAACTTGCCTGAACCCCCCATGTTCTGCAAACCCAAGAGCTGGGTCCAGGGCTCCACAGTTGAATTCTTGCCCGAATCCAGCCCTGTCACAACTGAAACCCCCTTTTGCTGCTGAGGTGAAGTCAGAGCCATCCTTGGGCATCTCCACAAATGGTTTCTACATTGATTTGCTCTCTCTCCCCTTCAGTTTGCTGCAGGCGCTTTCACAGCTCAGGGCTTTGCTCTGCTTTGTGAGCATGTCTGGAGCATGGTTAATGAAATGTTTTGGTGCAAAGGGTCAGGTTTCCTGATGGCTGTTTGCTGATGGCATCACTACCAGGCAGGGGACCACAGCAGGGCTCCCTAGGCTTTGCCCAGCCATCAACAAGCATTGGATTTACAGGACCCATCCTGAATGGCAGCATCTTCTCCCACTCCTGTAGATCACCCCTGATTCACATCACCTGAGAATGTGCGGTGCTGATTTAGAGGAGCAGCACTGATTTGTACCAGGTTACAGCTGGGCAGTGCCAATGGGCTGGGAACAAGGTGACACAGGACTGGGATGTGGAGGGGTCACGCTCAGCATGACACCAGCATGGAGGAGGTGCAGGGTTGGACACTGCGGGACAGCTAGGAAAGAACCTTGGGAATTTCTCCTCTCATCCATGGGAAGCCTGACTTGTTAACAGCAGGGTAACCCCACTGGTTCCACTGGCACCCATGTGGGTCTGCACTGGTTTGAAAGCAGAAGCCGCCTTAGGGCATGCAGATAGGATGATGTAGGTGCTTTGCTACAGACACCAGGGACCCTCCAGCCTGGTACTCTCCTGCTATCACAAACCCTTCATCCGCACACATCCTCATCTCCAATGGAACTTTGTGATCTCCATGCAACTCATTCCCAGTGCTCCCCCATTCTGATGCCAGGTCACTGCTCAAGAGGGGCTTCCCTTGCCCCAGGGCTGATGCCCAGGGCAGGTGGAAGAGGGATGCTCCAGCCAGTCACTTCCTCACCAGACTTTAAATCCACTTAAGAAAGCAAACAGCAAGCAAAGAGCGTACCCCTGGGATGCGTGAGTCCTTCCCATCTCTCTCACAGTCATTCCCCACGCTCAGAGCAAGCCTGAGCTGTGGAGACCCTCATGCTCCTGCTCCATCACCGCTTTCCAACACCCCCTTGGCCAAGTTCCCCAGCCCCAGGGCACTGCTTCGGGGTCCAGCAGCAGGAATCCCTTCAGGCAAGCAGTGCAGAGCCAGGCAGCTCCCAGGGAGAGGGAGACGTCTCCAAATGTGAGCACAAGCAAACAGCACAACCACAGCCCCATTCCTGCACCCAGCTCCATGTGGGAATGGGCTAAGCGAAAAGGCACCAGGCAGATCCCTCCGGTGATCCCAGGTGATCCTCAGCCCTTCGGCACAGTGGGAAGTGCTGGCAACCACTGGCCTGGGCTCACCTTGCGCTTTGCCCCCCCAGCACTATCCTCTTCTGTGGGCTTTTGGACCCTCTCCCTATAGAATATCCAAGCCATTACCAGGTTCTCCTGTGTGTTTGAAGCTTGGGAGCAACCAAAGCGCATCTCCGGTGCAATAAGGAAGCTGGAGAGAAAGGGCTGGAGGGAAGAAGCGAATGCATGGAGGCAAAAAGAGGGGGAAAGGCAATAGGTGGGCACGGGCATGCTGGAGCCGGAGGGGCTCAGGCTTGGACAGCAACCCCAGCTCAGGGTGGGTTTCAAAGCCCCCGTCAGCACTAGCAGATTTAAACCAGAGGAACCGATTCCCCCCTTCCTTCCCCAAGTACCAACAGCTCTCAGAAAGGCGCACAAACGGCAGTGCCAAACAGCCCTGTCATTAACCCCCCCAAGACACCGTGTGAGGAGTGAATCGGGGCCATAAGGCAGCGAGTGCTGCAGGACCTGGAGGCAAACTCACCTGGACCCTGACATCCTCACCCCACCGCCCCAAGCTAAACGTGCTCCGACGACCGCATCCCAGCCCGCGGGGGTTGGTGGGGGGAAGGCAAGGAAACATCAACTTTACCTAAAGGGTCTCAAGGTGACGAGGCATCTCCTGACCATTATCTTCCCATCCGCGTTGACTGTGATCATCGTTCGAAGTTGAGGCAGGAGCGGGGAGGGGGCGAACACCCGCACCCCCCCCCCCTCCCAGGTACCCCC
>JANHGB010028184.1:0-19213 GCA_026283785.1 Coracopsis vasa | reverse complement strand
CACCTCCTGTATGAAGATAGGCTGAGAAAGTTGGGGCTGTTCAGCCTGGAGAAGAGAAGGCTGCATGGAGACCTCATGGCAGCCTTCTCACATCTGAAGGGGGCCTATAGGAATGCTGGGGAGGGACTATTTGTTAGGGACTGTAGTGATAGGACAAGGGGTAACGGGTTCAAACTTAAACAGGGGAAGTTTAGATTGCATATAAGGAAGAATTTCTTTACCGTAAGGGTGGTGAGGCACTGGAATGGGCTGCTCAGGGAAGTTGTGAATGCTCCATCCCTGGTGGTGTTCAAGGCCAGGTTGGACAGAGCGTTGGGTGACATGGTTTAGTGTGATGTGTCCCTGGCCATGGCAAGGGGGTTGAAACTAGATGATCTTAAGGTCCTTTCCAACCCTAACTCTTCTATGATTCTATGATTCCATGATTCTACTCTTATCTAAATGTAATATTGTACTGGTGCAAAATTGGACTTTTAAATACAGAATATCTTTTCTTAATCATCTCTCTTAGTGTCTATCATTTTCTCTTGCTTATCCACAATATATTGGATTGTTCTTCTTGTCTTTGCCTCACAAATGCTCTCAATCCTTTCACATTAAACCCTCCCTCTCAAACATATTCTGCAGTGCTACTGATGATCTAAACACTTAGTGTTTTTATTCAGTTTGTCTGTGTTTATTCTGCAAAGGATTAGGAGCACAAATGCTGCCTCAGTCTACGGAGCTGCTACCAAATCTCCTTAGAGATTAAACGTACCTAAAGGACTGGACTAAAACCTTTCCAAACTACAGAGGAGCCTTCTTGGAATAAACAGAATTGGTGTCAACCATGTGTGGAGTGGAAAAAATTTCAATCTTGCCATCTGAGTCAGTGATGCACAGAAATGGACAGATAGACCAAGTGGATGTCTCATAAACTTGAATGACACTGAAACATATGCTGCAGGGTCCTTTGTACAGATTAATAACTGTCTCACCAGCCTCAGTACCCAAATGTACAGATAAGTTCATTTCCTACCATGTGGCACCCTACATGAGGGAAAATAAGGAATGCTTATTCATTTCAAATTTAAGCAATCAATAAACAAAGTATGGAAAGATGTTTTGGGAATAGCCCTTTAATCACTCTTTTTCTGGACCCATGAGTTGTTAATTGTCTATGCAGTGACATGGCTGCTGTCAGAAGAATATTAAAAATATCTCTGCTGAACTGATAAAATGAGAGATGAAAAGATATGGACTAGAACCCTTTCAGGATTAGAAAATATTGAACCTGGATTTCTGACAATGTGAATGAGTACCTTTATGCAAAAGTACCCTTGATGACACAATATTCTTCTGAGATCTTAAATAAAAATAACAATGAAAGTACAAGATATGTAGCACCCATAGCTGTTAAGTATTTATATTCAGAGAGTATCTGTTGCACTGAGTGCCTGTAGTCTCCACCTAATTATGGAATCCAAATTGGATTCTGATGGGACACAAGCAGTGAGCACATATATGGACAAAACCAAAAATCTAGACACACAGAATATTTTAAATTAAGACAACTAATTGTAGACCACTCTGGTTCTGAGAACAGCTGAACAGAGAATTTAATTACCATAATTTTTGGTTTAGGCCTCTCAGTACTGCCTGTACTGCCTTGATGCTTTCTTGGTCGCAGCCCTAAGTGCAGCCTTTCAGCAGGCCCTTTTTCTGGAATATCATGGCAAAAGCAGCACTGTATCCTACAGTGCCATGTGCCAGACTGAAACATGATGTGGTGCAATTTTAAATATATTAAATTTATTGAAACAACATGGAAAAGGGTATATGAGATATAAATAGAATATATAAATATGAGAAAATAAGATATGTGTGTCCTCTAGGGGATACAGATATGTTTCATCTCATTTACCTTTACATATCTAAAATTATATGACTAAATTTTAATTTATCCTGGTTTGCATTCTAGTCAATTGAGAGCAATCAAGACATCCATAAGCCCCATCTTAGCTCATGTTAGATATGATTTTTATGATAAAATGAATCACATTTTGCAAGTGTGTTTTTCTTGCCTGTGAATTGAAGTGTTACCATCTCAGGCTTAAGCAATTCAAAGTTAAATATCTCAATTTAGAAAGAATAATCCAACCCTATGTGACAACCTGAGACAAGCAAATATGCAAAATCAAAAAAAAGGCATTTATTAATTGCTAAAAATAATCTTCAAGATGGTACCAAACCAGTTCAGGGAAAAAAAAAAAAAAAATCTTAGCTGGAAAAACTTGGTTTCAAATAGTTCACACAATTTATTTTCAAGCACATGCACATTGTTTTTTGGTTGATGCTTTTTTTTTTTTTTTTGCTGCCTACAGTAACAGAAAAGCTATTTCAGTTGTGTCAGTGTGGAACAGCAATGTCATCTGAAATCTAGTGACCTATGAGATACAGGTATTAGCACAGAGGTTGTCTGCCTGCTTCCCGCACACACGCTTTTTCTCCCCTGAACACTTGCATGACTGTGTAGCTTATGTGAAAATATTAAATACAGCTGTGTTTTCTGTCATGTTTCATTTTTAACTATGACTTGTATCATTAACAAAGGTTCTGATTTTCTGCTTTGTAGCATTTTCTTAGTTCTTTTCTACATTCCACTGCAGAAATGTTTAGAATACTCAGGGTATCCAGAAAATGGTAACAGAAGAGGAAATGGAGAACGTTAATGGATATTGTTGCCAAGGAAACAAAGCATCGGAGAATATAAGAAAGCCAAGAGAGGTGTAATTTCTTTTCCCCAAGAAAACAAGGTAATAGAGGAAATGGAGAAAGTAATGAATAAATTACTTAGGCAAATAACCAGCCACTTAAAAAATTATTTTATCTAAATTCTTGAAATTCTGTCACATAGATGGTTTTGCCTCACTTTCATCCACTACTTCATACTGTGAAAAGAGAAATGGCATTTACTTATGATATCATACTGACCAATACATATTTTAGTCAAGATATTATCCATGGATATATTTTTTAATTCTGGAAACTAAATCCTTACCAAATAGGAATGAGTTCCAGTATATTTAAATGGGGAAAGGAGGACAGAAAAAAAAGAAGAAGAAAAAAAAAAAAAAAGAAATGTGCATTAGAGCTTTCAGATATCCTTGGATTCAAATGGAAGTTGAAAAAATTTATTCAGCCTAGATAAACAGATTCAAATTCAAGATTGCAGACTCCAACATTTTATTATCAAATAGAGATCATATTATGTTATCATACTACTCAGAGGTTTAGAGTTATCAGTTTCAGCAATCAGGTTGCTAGTTATTGGGCCAATAGTCAGGTGTAACATTAGGGACCTGGGCTGGCTTGAGATGCACAGTTAGGATGACAATCTGCTCCCAGTCCCAAAGAAGGAAGAAGGGACTGACATGAACAGTAAGATGCCAGTGAAAGAAATGAGAAAAGGACCGGATTTAACAACGCAAGCCAAGTTGGAGGTACATAAGAAACTCTAGAGTGAAAAAGAGGAGCAACAGTAGGCATGTTGAGGCTGCACACTCAGTTTTAATGTGTAGTTGCAAATGCCTTGACTTAAAACAAGTCTGAAGTGACTGACAGCAACAGATTAGATTTGATCTTTATAACTATAACTGAATTTTTGTCAGAAAGTGACAGTGTTTTCTCCAGCCAATCTAAGGTTGGCTGAACAGTAATTTACCAAGTTTTTCTATCACAGAACAAAAGCAACTGAACTGTACTACTTGGAGGAAGTTTAAGTCAGAAAAAAGCCAACTTGACACAGTTAGACCCAATACAGACTACCACAGATGCTCAGCTTGGGAGCAGAGTTCATCCCTTAAGAAATTTGTTTATTGCATTCGTCACATGACAGGGGGAATTAGTGTGTGGTACAGTGCTGCTGGCAAACTCTGAACAGCAGGGAAGATGGCAGAAGGAAGGCTTCAGAGCTATATGATGATACTGGAATGACAAATGGGAGCCCTTGGAGCATTTTTATTCTCAAAAAAGAAATTCTGTGGAAAAGAAAATTATGATGGAGGCTCTCTGATATCATGAACTAAAAGTATCACATGAAAATGTGAAGAATCCAGTTATAGTGAGACAAAGAACTGTGACTATCTCCAAGAGGCCTCCACAGTAACATTTTAGAGGTGCACTTTTGAAGCCAATCCTCCAATTGGCCACATCTACTGCACTTTCATTCACATTGCTCTGAGTGGTAGATAATCTGTATGTTAACAGCAGAAGACAATATTCTCTGTCCTTTTTCACCACTGCAACAAAAGAATACACTCTAATAGCTATTTCCTCATTTATACTGTGCATATTAGAATAAGGTTACTGAACAGCAATTTGCCATTTGTTCATAAAGTTATAGAACAGAAGCTGTTAACTGGAATTCTTTGCCTAAATAATTTTAAAATTACAGGAGCTAGTTAACTTTGCCAGTCTTGGATTCATGGAAATGGTAAAGTACATCTCCCCAGGTCACTGGGGGTTACACTGGAAAAGTTTTAATCACCTCTTTCATTGTAAATGCAGTGCAAATACAATACAGAAGAAATACATGTTTCAGAATCTGCTAGACAACATTTTAATGCTTAAGTCTTGCTTGTTTATAATACCTATGTGCGTGTAATATAGCACAACTAAAAAAAAAAACCAGGACAAAACAGAAAAGGTAAACATTTTATATTATTACCAAAGCATGTATTTAACAATGACTTTTACATACTTTCCTTAACATATTTATTTCAGTGGCTATAGTTATCTTAACTGGGTATAAGACTTTCTCTGAGAAAGTATGTTGAGTTTTTGGGAAACCATTTGAAAACCATTCAAAGTGTTGAATTCTGAATGGTTGAAATGCAATGAAAAGATGAATGTACATTGTTCTATGAAGAATGTTAGATATTGAGAAATTCAATGGAGTCGGTATGCATGCTCCAGAAGTTTTATATTAGGAAATGGTCTAATGATCTACCTTCAAATTGGAACTTTTTCAATTTCTCAAAATACATAGAATTTATTATGTTTATATATGCCATAAGTGCAAAAGTAGAGATAATGTTTTCCTTATGTAAGTAGATTATATGCTACGAAGACTTGGAAAGAAGATGATTATGTTAAAGGCGACTTTCAAATTAGAATTTAATTACTAAAAAAAGTTTTTGTGAGTTTATTTCCATAAAGCAAAGCCATATTGGAATTTATTAAAGCCAAAAATGAGCATAATTTAAATAATAAGATAAATGGCTGAGGATATTAGAAAGAAAAATTTATTAAAAAAAATAAAAAGCAAAGGTGGTTTCTCCAAAATGTCCTGCAAAGCATTGTTTTTTCTCTTCCCACTTTTTTTAACCATGTAGCAAGTCTTTTTTCCATCCAAATTAACTTTATTTCATCAGTGCTGTCATATTTTTTCTCACAATATCAAAATATTGTCTTTTCAAATAATCTCAACTACCTGGTTACTCACCGGACTAAAATATCCATATCTTCTTTTTCTCATCACTTTTGATTAACAAGTTCTTAAATAGAGGTCTGTGGAGAGACTGTTAAAAAAAAATATTGGTAAATATCCAAAATAGTTACAAGTTATTTAGGATGGTACTAGAGCATCCACGTAACTGGTTTTTCATACTTAAACAAGAATACAAAGTCTGACTTATCTTGATAGACATAGTCATATACTTTGGTATTATTCCTGAAATGGAACATTTGACTTAATTCTCTAATGAGAAGTTATTTTTTTTGTATCACACCTATTTCCAAAGGCTGCCATAGCAGACTGGAAAGTGTGCAGACTCGCATTCCAGGATGGCTTGCTCAACCTCAAAGGTGCAACAAGTGAAATTAAAAAGGCAGTGGGTTATATAAAAGTCACAGATTTGCATTTAAGAGTATACTGCTTGCCCTACACTGTCATGGAAGTGTGTGAGACGACTACTGAGAATACAGGAAAGCACTGTGAGTATCGTTGGGTGTTCCATGGAAAGAAATATTTGCTGCGCAGTGCTTTATCTGATGTCTTAACCTTTCTTCTTCATTGTAAACATTTATTGTTTTGAGGGGAAAAGTTAGAGGAAAAGAGCACTGGTGGAGTTGAAAGCAGTGCTGGTTCTTGCTGTCAGTGGGCATTCAGCAGATTTGGGCTAGCATATTTGAAGTGGGTGGATTCCATAAGAATAACTGGATCAGAATTCAGGTTTAGACAAATATTCAAAGGTAAATTGCTTAAATCTACACATCTGAATAAAGATTTTTGAAAAAAAGAACAAAAACCCCAAAACAAATCCAAAAAACCCACCCCCTCAAAAAAAAAAAAAACAAACCTGAAAAAAAACCCAGTTTATTTAAAATGACTGTTTGAAAGCTGTACTTAAACCTCGTAATTAACAAGCACTAGGTAAAACAGAGATAATGGACATATACAGGTGTAGGCTTTTAATGGTTAAACCAGCTGCTAAAATAAGCAAATACAGAAATAAAACTTAGTGAATTTTTTTGAAACCCATGCACTGCTATGCAGGATATTCTGGTCTAAATTCACCAGCAGAGAATTCTGTTCAAACTCAGTGGAACAGTTCTAAATGTTCTTTCTAAAGAACTTCAATGCTAACAAACATGCATAAAACATGCTGAAATAAACACTACATGAGGTTAATCCTTTTCAATGGATTAACAAAATTATTTAAATTGGAAGAGTTTCAGATTAAGGCATTGTAAACCCCAGAAAAACAATGCAGTTCAATAACTGGACTTCATCTTCACATTCAACAGTTTCCTGGAGAGCCTTAGCAAACCAATTTCATAAATCTTTTGCGGAAAGAGAGGCTCATCTATTTAAGCAGTTTAAATAGAAACCAGTGTTTCACTTTCAATACCTTGCTTCATTCAAATATTGACAAGAAGATTGAATTTACAATATCCAGTGGTGAATTTCTAGAAATACTCTGGGCCTTTCCTGCATTTCCTTAAATGAACCTTTACTGAAAGTAAATGGGTATCTTTCAATCAGGACTAATGTTTACTAGAGCCATAAAAGGTTACTGGAGTTTCTGATAGAAAATAGTTTTATTTCTGTGAATAATATGGTAAGGTTCCAAAATATTTGCAGAACATACCTAAGTTTTCTACATTTAATCAGAAACAAAGGAGGTAGAAACAAGTGCTATTTATACATTGGCCATTTTTATCAATAATGATTTTCTTTTAGTTTTGAAACTATTTAAGTTCATTCTTAAATATTCTATTTACATACTACTGTGATTATTTTCTGTAATGAGATACAACGGACATACACTGTAATCCTTGCAGATGCTTACATGACAAATGGTTTATTTATCATTAGATATTTCAATGCTGGAAATACTATTTCAACTTTTACTGTTTTTTTCATGCAAGTTTGAGATTGGTCAAAATGTCAACTTCCAAACAACGTGTTCATGACAGTGATATGTTCACTTCATCTCTTCTCTGGATGTCTGTGTTGATCTGGTTTTAATTTCCCTCCCCCTGTATCCCTCCACAAATGTTATAGACACTTGTTGATTGTTAAGAAAGCATTGTTTCAGACTGCAGTTTTATGGTAAACCCAAGTAAAATGATAACAATTAGGAACCATTAAAGTCCCCTTCCCAATGTATAATTTTTCAGTTGATTTGAGGTATGGCAAATTAGGACCTCTCACTGATTTCAGTGTGACTCAAAATGCACCATGATTTGAGTTAAATTAACCAACCAACATGAGACTATTTTGTACTTCTCTGAATTTATCCCGTGTTGTGTGATGTTCCTTGTAATTAATACTGTATTGTCTTTATCCATTTTAACATCTTGCTTGAATAGAAAACATTACATTAAAATATTGTAAGCAATGAATCTACTAAGTTACTGACAGACATTGACCACAGAACCACAGAATTACAGAATGGTTTGGGTTGGAAGGGACATTTAAAGATCACCTAGTCTAAACTCCCTTGCCATAGGCAGGGATGTCTTTCTGTAGACCAGGTTGCTCAAAGCCGCATTCACCCTGGCCTTGAGTACTTCCAGGGATGAGGCATCCACACCTTCTCAGAGCAACCTGTTCTAGTGTCTCACCACCCTCACAATAAAGAATTTTTTCCTTATGTCCAAGCTAAATCTACCATCTTTCAGTTTAAAACCATTGCCCCTTGTCCTGTCACTACAGGCCTTGGTAAATAGTCTCTCTCCATCTTTTCTATAAACTCTCTTTAAGTATTGAAAGGCTGCAATAAGATCTCCCCAGAGCCTTCTCTTCAGGCTGAACAGCCTCCACTTTCTTAGCCTTCTTTGCAGGAAACTACCAGTCCTCTGACCATTTCCATGGCCCTCCTCTAGACCTGCTCCAACAAGCTCATGTTTTTCTTTCATACCCCAACCAGATGCATTGCTCCATGTGGGTTCTCATGGGATTTACTTGGTTTAAAATGATTAATAAGCCTGTAGTCTTGGCTCTGGTGTATGAACCATATTAACAGAAAAAATACAATATAATACTCTTTAGAAGTCTGACTTGTGGCTGGATTTAACATTACCACTGATTAAATATGGCTTTTTCTCTATCATCTGTCAGAAAGTTCTTTATTTAGGTGGAGGGCAAGAGAAAGTACAAACAGCCTCTCTTCCTAAAAAACTGACTTGCATATAGTTTTCTGCAAAAGAAAGCTAAGTATTCAAACAGAAAAGGTGTTACCACAGTAATACATCCTCTCTTTCCTCCCACATTTATCTGTTCCTCAAAATAAATTGGTCTATGGAGCTGGGAATAAAAACTCACTGCTGTTCATCACGCAACTTAAAAAGTCCATATCTGAAATGCTGGTATTTGAAAATAACATTTTTTTATATAGTGGCTAGAGGGAGATGATGAAAGGTTGGATATGAGTGATACTGGCCAGAACACCTGCTGTCTCAGACTTGCTAAAATACAGAAGAACTTCCCAAGGCTGTGCAACAACCACTTGTAAAATTAGCCATAGTATGACATGCAAGTGTAATATAGAGCAAAAAAGGTGGAGGTGGATGGGATTTCCTTGCTCTGCTGACTCAATGAGGGTTTGGGGAAGAGCTCTCAGCCTTCTTAGCAGAAAGTAGGGAACTACATTCACTTCTTTGTATTTCTACTTCCATGTAAAAGCCTTCATCAGCTGCTTATTGTATTATCATTACATTCCTGGCATAAAGCTTTTGCAATAACTCTCATGAGAAAAAGGATGTTGCCATTGTCATCTTTTCCCCAGTTCATTTAGGCATCTTCTAGTACTGCAAAGATGACTGGGATGGAGATATTATTCAAAATGAAGAAATCTACATTCATTCACTTTAAGGGTTCATTTAACCATAGCAATCACACAGGAGTTAATCCTTTTATAAAACTTATTATGTTTTATTTGAAGACTTTACCTGTTAGTCACAAGAGAGAGGACCAAAAATGTTTAAAACTTTTGTATCAGCATTCTGATCCTCAGCATTTTTTTAGTCACTTGAAATGTTTCCTGAAGAAGAGTAGATGGACAAAAGATTTATTCCTTTGTATAAATGGAAAAGCGTGAAGGTTGGAGGAAATGGGACAGAGGGAAAGAAGGAGGAAGGGAAGGAGAAAGGAAGAGAAAAAGGGAGAGGGGAGAGAAATTTTATTTGTGTCTTAGCAAGATCTGACTTTAATCTTTATACAAGTACTTGAAGTAATTCTAGAATAGTTCAGTGCCACAGAGATAGATTAATTTTTTCCCCATGATAGGTTAAACATCAGCTCTTACAGTATGTTCGATGTTGAAACTCAACAGCTGATGTTGAAAACCTCCCTGCCTTATTTTCTCCACTAAAATAGGTAGTAACTAACATAGAGCAAATAGCTAGTCAGTTAAAAGAATATTTTTAAGAGAAAATAATGGAGCAACACCTTTTTAAAGTCAGTAATTAATCTAGTAAATCCATCTGGATGTCCTAATCAGAATTCCATTTTTATTAGAAAAAGCTGTTCTGCAATTATATGGATATTTGTTTCCTTTCTTTCTCATTTGCTTCAATTATTGTGCAAGATCAATGGTCTTATCAGTGAATACTGCAATGCAGAAGGATGAATAGTACTCCCTAATTATCCAGGATTCTTATAATTGGGATCCCATCTCATTGAAGACAGGAGGCTATGTTTTGCAATTGTTTGTCAGATATGTACCTAAATAAAACAGCAAGAGAACCTGAATTAAGCTGAATAACACACAATGTAGGTAGGATCCAGAGAAAGCATATAAACATTTTTTTAAAGACATAATTGGAAATACCATATTATATTTGTCTAATAGTGCTGATATCATTAATCTGATTTTACTAAATTATTGCCACTTAGATGTAGATTTATGTGAACGAGTACGTATCCTTTGCTGAATTCTGCAATTTACAATGCATAACCTTTCTTCTACATTGGTCCTCAGAGGTATTAAGATTGCCCATGCATTTTAAACATAGGTCAGAGTGCCAGCTAAAGTAAGTGTTTCTCCAGAGAGAATATTCTCTAATATTTGTCTCAAGATACTCTAAATTTTTATTCAGCATTTCATCCTCTAAAACTGTAGGTTTCTAGTAACAAGATCTGTTTAATTGACGTTAAGTAATTAAATTATTTTTGTTCTAGTTTATTTCAGATACAATCCACTGAAATTCAGTATCAGCCACTATATGAATATAATGACTTGTCTAGCTGGCTAGCAGAAAGAGAAGAAAGAAAGGCTCCCTCTTCCAGGCTACTAAACTATTTGAGTATACCCAGAATCACGGTATGGTCCCAGTACAGCAAAAGAAGACACTTTCCGAAACACAACGTATTTCTGAGCCATAACAAACCTCACTGGCTTTTGGAAAATTGATGCACCTCCACACATGTTGTTGGTAAGGAGCCCTACTTCACAGCTTGGGAAGGGTTTGATTCATCTGCAGAACTCCTTCTGCATCTTCAAAATGGGCAAAAAGTGTGTTTTTTATAATCAGGTTTCAGCATAGCCGAGAGGGGTTTTCTAAATCCAACATGTACACAAATGAACTCAAGTTCTTTTTAGAAACTCTATTAATTTAAGTTTGAAAGTCTATCTGGAATGAACCAAAGATATAATATGATCTAGATCCTTCCAGACTTCTGAAAAACAGATACATAATGTAAGTATTTCCCCACTCTCCCCTAAGTCCTACGCATTTTACATAAGAAAGCAAATTTTTAGACTACTTGGTTTTGGCTAATTTATATTGAAATTTGATGCAATATTGACACCTGTTCGATTGGCACAGTATCTGATTAATCACTGTTCTGCAATAACTGCCTACTATGTTTTTAATATGGCACATTGGTTAGGGCTCTTCAGACCTCTGATGCAATGACTGCTATGCTTGAAGTAACTAGAGCAGAAATTTAGTAAAAGTTCAATACAGAGCCAAGCAATTTAAAGCCAGATTGCACCGCAAGCTAAAAGAGTATAAGCTCTCTTTGTTTGCAACTCAGACTGCCTGGTTTGAAGTGGAATCCTATCAAGAAAAGCCCTTGAGGCCTTGTCAGCGGAGGAGACCAACTGTGGCCTGGTAGATAATTTAAAGGTCATTATTTTGGAAGGATTTTTCAACTGAATTCACACTCCCTTTTTGAGATACATGTATTAAAAAAGTTATTATTGAATGGTTTAGAACAAAACAGCTCTTTACTATTAAAATCTTGTGGGTTTTGATTTTAACTGTCAGTTATGTGACTATACACAAAAAGTGCAACGAGCAGAACAGCTTGTCTGTAGGACAGCCAGGATGGACCAGGTGATGGGCTGCCTGCAGGTTTTGAAAAAAATGGTACCAAAGCCAGCTCATCTTGGACTCAAGAAAAGGAAAAAAAAAAGAGAAAAAGGAAAATAAGGAAAACCTTTCAATTCTGGTGCATTCAGTGGGGACATGAAATTAGAAATGGTAAAAAGAAGACAGTATGACATAGTAATCAAAGGTGGGATTGCTCTGCCTTTCTGGAACAGGGAAATGAGAAATTTTTTTTCCTGTTGAAAGAGAAATTAATGTTGTTTGAAGGATTTTCTCCATAAAATTTTATAATTGGCAATTAGTGTAAATAGGCTTATTTATATATTTTTTTTTGACAAAAGATGGAATAAAACCCAAGCCAACAAAAGTTCTACAGCGATTACTATTCAGTAGACATCCCAGGCATAGAGGCAGTGAAGAGCTTGTCAGTCACCTTTGAGTTCTGTCTTTCCCTCAGCAACCATGTGTCTCTGCCATCCTTTTTGAGAAGCCCTAGAATTGTAAAGACATCCCAATTCTCAAAATTTAATAATCCTTTCAAATACGAGAAGTATCTTTTGTTCAGTTGTTCTGCAACATAAAAATTCTTCAAGCAGGTACTGCTATAACCATGGACTACATTGTAGTCTTCTTTGGCATTCCTCATGCAGAAAAGTACAGAGTAATTAATCAAAATAATATTTCTAATAACCATCTGTTAAAAGCCGTCTGTAACCAACCCTTCAGTGTCCTCTGGGCAAGAATTTTCATGGTTAACTCTTTCCAAGAAGATGAGTTCTTATGTGAATAATGCACAAAATGGTTTTATTGTCTTTTCATATAATGATCTTTTGAAAAGATGTAATAATGTTCTGAATAGTATCTTCTCCAAAGTAGCTGTTATTAATGAATCAATCTCAATTGCATTTCTTTCTCTAGAATAAGCTCTAAAAGGTCTTAAAGTCTTCCTATTTTAATACATTGTTTTTAGTGTGAGTTTGGAAGGCAAACACTGAATTAAAATGAACATACTACTAAGAATACTTGTTTTCACTCTCTTAAAATATGATGCTTTCAATGGTAGTTTCTGTAACATCTCTCCAGAAAACTGCTTTTCTTATCATGGTACCATAATTCATTTATAAATATGATACCACAACTGAATCAAAAATATGCAGCATTTTCATTTAAAATTAAAAAAGGTATTTACTGTGAATGTGAACTGTGTAAACAGCAATATGTAGCCAAATAAAAGAACTTGCAATGCATATATTTGTGCTTCAGTTATATGAAGGTCTCTTGGGATGTGGTATTGATCTGCCTTTAGAGAGGCAGATCAGACTCTGAATAAGATACCTATTTCAAACCAGTCCAAATATTAACAGTTCAGTTATTACTAAAAACTCTCAGAGGCACATTAGTAAATTAAGGAAATGTAATCATAAAGAAACCTGTGTGAAAATCTGTCAGGCCATGAAAATAAATGATTGAATAGCACTATACTCAGTATAATTTACAACAGATTTTTGACTTGTTCCTAGCTGTTTTTCACAACTTCAATCTTTTTAAGGCAAAGCCAAACAAACTGCCTTATTTTATAAACCCCATCTTTCCTTTTGAAACTGATAATTTCTCCAGATCATAGTGGGAACATCATCTTAATAAACTTTTGGAAGAGAAATGTACTGAAAAGAATACAAACACTTTTTTTTTTTTTTTTTGTAAACTAGTGTGAAAATACTAATGAGTAGACACAAGAATTGGAAATGTTAGAATAAAGGTCGTCCCATTGTAAACAAGATACTGAAATCCTAAGTTATGCAGTAAAATGAATGTATTTTTCACAAACCATTTGAATAAGCATTGCAGTGAAAAGCACTGCTTGTGGCTAATTGGATATAAATGGAAAATGGGTAGAAAGCTGGATGCATTGTTTTTAAGATGTTAACATTTTTAATATGATTGAAAAAAAAATAATTATGTTAATGCAGAAAACCCTAAAACAGGTTTGAATGTTTCTTTTGTCATGTATTCAAATGTGAATTATATTACTCAAATCTTATTCCACATGAGGAGATTGTAAAATACCACAGCCTTGTTTGTAAATAGATCACTGTTCCATTTTAAATTCAGTGTCTGAGGCTTTGAAATACTTTTCATAGTCAAGTAGCCTTTATAATTTTATCTAAATAAGTTTTTATTAAAGTGAAAATTTTCTTTCAGTTCAGCCTGTCCCTTAAAACCTGATTTTTCTCCAGAAAACATAAAATTTGAGGATTTTGCAGTGCACGGCTACCTCTCAGACTGTTTTATCCTCACCTTTGAACAACTCATAATGTGAATGCAGTACAGAAGGCAAGACTTGCTTGGCAAAATAAGTAGCAATATATTCATGCCTGAGCTTCAAACCTTGAACTAGTAAATAGGCATCTAGGTGAGGCTGAAATCGTTGGTGTTGCTGTTAAAACTCTACGCTGTTTAGGGCAATCCATCTGATTTTCTCATTCCTAAACCAGACATATCGCAACTGTGATCAACTGAGGCACTCTAAGAGGACATGTTGTTAACAAGACTCCACCCATGAAGTCCTGTAATGCAAGACTTCTCTGTAATGCATATCCTCCTAAACCAGAATTCAGTCTAAACCAACAAGAATTACTTCTAATTCTTGTTACCTTTGGGTAGGTAGAACAAGAAAACACAGCTACCAGATTCTGATTCTCTGAATTAAAGAAAGACAAATGCATTCCCACCCTACCTTTCTCTTTTCCCTCTTGTTTCTCCCCTGTTCTGAGATCAGTAGCTAACTCTTTCTGAAAAAAATTTGTAATGCAAAGTCCTGCTCCTGAAGCCAAAAGTTTTCAGCTTGGAAAACAGAATGCAAGCAAAGAAGATTCATAGCAAATAATGTTGTTATGTTAATAAGAAAGCAAAAAGCATACATACTTACCTTATAAAAATACTATATATATAATCATGCAAGCATATTTTATACTTACAATATGCATATAATTTTCACAAACTTATACATATATATATACACACACATGAAATAACTGTTTACATGCTCCATGGAATCATCATTTTTCCTGAAAGATGAAAAAAAAAAGATATTTTTGTGAATTAGAAGCATAATTCCAGTTCTGAGTGACCTAGGTTGCCGACCCTAACTTACATTGATAAATAACAATATTGTGGTGGTGTCTGAAAATTACTGTTGTGGTTTTAAATTAAGTATGCTTATGTAGACTTGAATCCTTCTTCTAAAAGAAAGCAATTATTAAAATAGTTGTGCCTGGACCTCTTGGATCTAAGCAATTGATAGATTTTCTATTCTATAAGCTTCAGAGAAAAGCAGTAAAACATGGCAAAAGACATCAAGTACTCCAACATACACCAGAGTATTAGTAGAGTAGTAGTGTAGATTAATAAGAGGTAACCTGAAGCATCCAGAAGTGATATATTAAGGTACATTTCCATGACTGACAAGAAAAAAACATACATGATGTAAACTTTCTAGTTTATTCCCATAGATGGAGAACAATTTGCTAATGTTTAACTATTTTCTTTTCGTGGATTTTATTTCATGATAGAAATGGGAAGTAGACTGCAACCAAAATTTTTTATTGTTATATTTAGAATGCTAATAAAACCAATGTTTTATTCATAGCAATTTCTTCAAGTGAACACTTATTACAGAGGGTATAAAAGGCAATAGAAAAACAAGTAGAACTGATTAGATAATTGGTAAAAGAAAACTGTTATCCGTTATATCCATGGTGGTGAAGAAAATAAAAGCAAAAGCTGTCAAAGCACTAAACTGAGTTTGGTTTCATATGCTGCACAAATAAAGACCATAACAATCGTTCCATTCAGTTTATTTGGAATTTTATTACTTTTAATTCTTCAAAAATCTACTTGAGTTGCAAAGTCTTTCCCTGGTGCACAGATTTTAAAGGTCAGAAGAGTTTCATCTATTAGGTTGTGCATGACAGCACCTATACCAGTCTAGCAGCATCTATTTCCAAAAGCAAAGCAATGAAAGATTTTGGAGCATTTTAAAATACAGTAACAGAGTTCTGTCCTTGAAACACTTGTTTGACGTAGATAGTGACTATTCCTCTGTTGCATAGTAAGTGTAAAGAGCCTGATTAAGTCATCTTTTTTTACTGTTGGATAAGACTTCCAATGTTATTAGAGTAAAATGAATATCCAGAACATTTGTGTGAATCTAGCTGATGTTCTTAAGTCTCATAGGATTTTACGACTAGTGTTTACTCTAGGCAACATATCAGATTCAGTAGTTCTTGTGCCCAATCTTGATTTGCCTTTTGACTTCTTCTGTAATTATCTTCTGTAAGATAATTACATGTGGGTGTGAAACTCTCTGGAAATGATGTGCCTTGATACATGACACTAATGAAATCACTTTTATTGTCACAGCATATGATATACTCCTGCTAGATAAATAGCAAGATATAAACCACAAAGCTTGAAGCCTAATTTTACTACAGCAGTCAACATACATACTAATGACAATGGCTTATATCTACTGAGCAGGCATATTCACTCAGACAGAAGCTCCAGAGATGTAGGTGTATGTTTTCAGGAGGGTGCTGCAGAATTTATGATAACCAACACAGACTGAATTAGTACAGATGTAGTTTATGACTGTGGGCTCTGATTATATACTCACCCTCACTGTATTACTGTTGCCTATACCTAATTAGAATACAGTTTAACATAGATTAAATAACTTTTTTGTTATTCTTTGTTTGTTATATTTGTAAATCACTATACACTTGCAATTTCCAATACAAATAGGAGATGTTTGCAGTTTAATTGGCAAAATTCAGTGACTTTCAAGCAATCAGTTCACAGTATTGCTAGGATTATACAAAGAATGACAGAGCGGAAGCAACATATTTGAAGTATAGTCCTAGAATTAAAGACTAAAACAAACTTTCCTAGCTAACATCTTTGTAGTTAATCTGAGTGCATTTTGCATCTTACTGAAAAACCATCCTACAAAAGTTGACAAAGTTGGCTGTGTAAATAAGTGACAGTATAAAGAAGGAAAATACTAGTTGCATCCCTCTGTAGGGTAGGAATTATTACCTTTGAACTGTAACTTTGAATTTTATTTTTTTTTTTAGTTTGTCCAGCTTGCCACTTTTACTATCAGAATGTCATCTTCCATAAATATAAAATACTAATATGGATGACTTGTTAGATAGATATCTGTGTCAGTACTTTCTTGTTTACCAGAATGTCTATTGCTTTAGCAAACTGTCAAATGAAGCATTGGATACTAAAGGTTTGGAAAAGCTATTATTATGTTAGCATTGTTGTTTAAAGGTTCTGAGTGCCAGTTGTGAGCTCTTCATGTTTCTTTGAATAACATTTAGCAAAAATGGTCATATTATTTGCTTTTCATTTATGTCACTCCTTTCTTTTTACTGTTCTTTAGATGCAACAGCTGGGACTACTTCTTGTACCCAACAGCTGCTTAAAACAAAAACAAACAACAAATTGGTGTTTAATTTCTGATATCCAAATCATACTTTAAAATGTTTATGTCTCATAGTACAAAATACATAATTACATGTTTGATTTATACTGTTGACCTTTTGATTGTAAGAAAAAAGTTCTAACTGCTAGCCTATAAACAAGGCTCATAAAAGATGATTGTATATTTTATTGTGGATGAAACATCAGAGTCCACAAAAGCTTATTAGATTTTTGTCATAATCATATGATATTACTCACAAAACAACTGTACAGATGGTTTTGGGTGACAGTTGGAGGTTACGACAGTATGAGAAATAAAGGGAAGATATTTTTCCTCATGAAACCACACATCTTGTGATTAACTAGTCAGTAGGCAGGCATCTGTGCATCTAATAATTGTGCATACTTCCTATTTAAATCATCCATTTTGTCCTATTTTCTTCTCAACAAATTCTTTCCTTGTAGCTTTAATTCAGCCCTCTCACTTTCAGAACCTCTGTTAAACAGGGGAAAAAACCCCATCCCTCTGTCCATTTCCTTTGCCAAAAGTTCAGACTACGTCTATGTACACCTTTACTGCATAATAATGCCCTTTATATGCTGTAAGCTGCTGAAGAAAGAATACCAAAGTGTAAGCTGAATACTGTTAAGATACATCACTAGTAAAGGGAACATACTAATCACTGTCACAAGACTTCTTGTCGTGAGAGTGAATTAAGTATATTGTAACATATTCTGAATGTTTGTATTGAGGAGTAAGAAGTGTTAAGACAAATTGCCCAATGTCTACTTTTGAATTAAGAGGGGAAAAAAAAATTAGTAAAGGATTTATTTCTTTGCAATCTCCTACAGCTTTCCAATATAATCCAAGGCATACATCACAGCAGGTTCAAGCTATATTTCCTCAACACCAGTGAGAAACCTGAATTTGAATTACCAGACAAGACACCATACACTGCAAAGCGTATGAGGCCTGGGAAGAAGCCCCAGCTGACTGCAGAAGAAATTACATGGGGAAGGCAGGTACTCCAAGGCAGCTAAACCATACAGCGCAATGTAAAACTGAAAGTAAACAAATTATCTTCATATTATCTTCGTTTGTTTGTTTCTTTCTTTTAGTGAACAGAAAGAACTCCAACTATAGGTTACAGCTGGAAAAATAGAATAGTATATGCATTTTAGGCACACATGGGTACATGTGTCATAACCATTTAGTGTAATTTGGCATACTTAAGAACTGTACCAGATGTCTAGTTTGTATGGGTAAGACATTCCCACTGGGAGGAAGAAAAATAATTCTGGAACTTCTTAAATCCTATCAAAATTTCCTGTCACAACACAGATATTTATTTTTTTTTTTTGGTCCATCCAGGACACAAATAACTTCTTTTTTTTTAAGTTAAATAGCTTTCTAGTCTTGTATGATCTTTCTTAAAATCCTTCTTCTTGCTGTTCTGACCTTTCCCCAAAAATTTTGGCTACATTTTTTTCTCCTTCTTGGATATCAACCTGCCTATTACAACTCCTCTCAATGTTTCCCTGAAATAATAATAATTATTATTATTATTATTAATAATAATAATACTGAACGTGGAAGATTAATCACATGAAAACTTTTAAACTTTTTTGTCTTCTCATTCTACGTATAAACCCTGTCTTTTCCTGTGATTTAAGCTTATACAGAAGGCTGAAGAGGTTACAGATATCTGATATTTACATGAAGAGCACACAAAAATAACGTTGTATTTAAAAAATCTGGCAGATTCTTTAAAAATAATTCACCCTTATGTTGCCAATCTAAGTCCATCTGAGCCACTTCAATTTTAGCAGCTTTATCCACTTGTTGGTTGTTCTGGTGTTCCTCAGTGGCCCGACTCTTGGGTACATGAGCATCTACATG
>JANHGB010028182.1:2379-47408 GCA_026283785.1 Coracopsis vasa | reverse complement strand
ATGGAGCATTTACCACTTCTTTGGGCAACCTGTTCCAGCGCCTCACGACCCTCACAGTAAAGAACTTTTTCGTTATATCCAGACTGAACTTCTCCTGTTTCAGTTTGAACCCATCACCCCTTGTCCTATCGCTACAGTCCCTGATGTCTGGCACTTGTTGTTCTTGGATTTTAAAGTGTTCTTTTAGGAAAGAAGCTTAGCAGAGATGATTATGTATTTATAAGGGTAGTGTCATAAAAGGAAGCTTCAAGTTCATGGCAGTCTCATTAGAGAGGCTAGGGAAATTGCATCATTCTGACCTTAGTTTTAAGGATTGAAATTTCTGCAACACTTCTTAACATTCTGCTTTCGATTTCCAGGACATACAGAAACGAATGACAAAGATGGAAGAGAGAGCCTGGCTGATCCTGTTTTGAAGAAAGAATTGGATATGGCAAGTGTTGAGGAATGGAATAAACTGTGCTCTATAGCATAAGGCAACGGAAGATACTGTTCAGTGTCAGGACTGGAGATTCTTTTGCAGTGCTGCATGCATATGTTAATTTTGTGATGTTTGGCAAGTAGTGCCATAGATTTTAAGCACTATGAAAGCGCTTTGATTTCTGAGGTGATAGGTCTTGGTGAAGCTACTAATGGCAATTCTGCACTGGTTTCACTGAATAGCAGGGATCAAATACTAGCATGAGAGTTTGAGAGATGTATCACACTAGTAAACTCTGTAGTTTGGCATCTTCAGAAACACCTGTCTGCCATACAGCTCTGGATAAATATAGCAATTTCAAGATGACTTCACAGGACATGTTTAAATGTTTGTAATTGCTTACAGAGCTCAAAAACATATAACCTAATAGTAAAAATATTCAGATTATGTTTGCCATAAAAGAAAAAGCCAAGACCAAAAACCTTTGGGAGTAATAGTGCCATACGGGTCTACACATGTGCAGCATTATGCAATTAACTGTGATATAATATGGGATGCTGTCTAGTAAGTCAGCAAGATTACAGTTGATTTAATACAACTGACACTGAAATGTTGATATTCATTTTGTTTTGGTGTATTTTGAGGTGAGTCTGGAAAATTACAGCTTAAAACCAAACTTAGAAGAGATCAAAAAGATGCAGAGGCGTTGTTTGACAGACTGGAGTTTTGATGAGCATTTTCAACCGCATATTCTTCTTCAGGTATCTGTGAACTGACAATCTTATCCATACAGTCATCCCTCAGAATGCTATACAAAGAAATCAGTTGCGGAGTACAGGGTGTTATCTTGCTGGATAATTGATCCAGTTTTATCCCTTTTACATTTTACCAGCTCTCATTTTTCCTTTCAGCTTCTTGTGTGAATTTTTGCTTGTAATGGGTTTTTATTTCCTGGCCTGGCCAAATGCAGCTGTCGTTTTTGGTAGTGAGTCTTTTAGCTAAACATGTGTTAGAGACAAAATGATCTTGCCCTTAGGGGTGATCCTCCCTGGCAGTTACGGGATTCATTAGCACAGTGTATGTGGAGGCACACTTTGCGAATACCTATACAGTATATGATTTATGAGCAAATAGAAAATGTTGTTATAATGGTACTCAGTCTTTCAAGGCTACAAAAGCTTCACTTATAGAAATCTTTCAAGCTAAAGACTAAAACTCATCTTTCAGAAAGAATGAAATATATGAAAGATAAGTTCAAGTGTAAATGGCTTAAGTTGGGAGCATTCTCTTGAGAGGAGTGGAGGTTTAGTTCGTGTGCTGTCTTGAGCTTTATATACTGCAATTTTTATTTGATCCTGACACATGCTATAGATGGGTGAAGGAAAGGTTGCTTGGACATTTTCAGCACCACTTCAGTATCACAACTTTAAAGTCTTGCCATGTATTTCAGTACATGGGGAATTTCTTCTTATGCAACATAAATAGGTAATACTAACTGAACTGTCAATAATTAGGGAATCTAGTCAAAAGATTCTGATGGAAAATAACTGCAACAGAAAATAACATTATTGCAACAGAAAATAACATTTTGTAGGAATATTTCCTTATACTACATCACATCTGAACATATTTTTTCCATCAGCTGCTGTTAAAGTTTTTATGTTTAAAAAGAATATTTGTTGATACGGAATTATTTCAGTTTTATTTGAGTTACATGGCTCTGTAAAAATAATAGTTTAAAAGGCGGCTTTCTTCTAGCTGTGTCAGCCTGCAGACAATGTAAACATTGCAAGTGATGAGGCAGTAGAGAACAGAGTGAAACACAGATTTTGGACACAGTAAATCTCAGAGCTAAGCAGGTTAGAGTGAAGCAAATTGAATAGCAAGTAAGCTTAACCAAACTAAGGAAAAAGTAAATTTGTTTTCTTTTTACCTGGTATATGATAGCTTTGCTTGAATTTAGTTGTTATTATTTAAGCACTTTATTATTGAAATATAAGTATTTCTTAAATATATTTGTTTATTATTTAGCCAAACTTTTTCATTCATAGTCAATCTCAGGAGGTGGAGCATAGTGACTGCCTCTTCTCAATATGAATAGCAGAGGAGTTTCAGTACCACCTACCTGAACACTTCAGATTGCTGCAATACAAATGCTTTGCATACATCTTATAGGAAAGCAAAGTTCTGATACACTTTTTGCTGAAAGCTACTGCCTACTGGGAGGAGGTACCTTTATTTCTTTCCTTTCTAGGTACTTCATACTGCATCCCAAGAATATAGATGTATTGATTCCTTTTATTATACCCAAGATAACTCTTTGCTAATGGTTCTTCACAATCCCATGAATCAATACCGTTTGTGCCAAGAGACTTGGGATATTGCATTGCACTCTAATGTTGGATTCAGGTAATTTATTTTATCTGATTTTATTTGTCTCATTCTCAGTCATTTTCAGTTAAAGCCTGCATGGCTATGCTTGGGACAAAGCTGGGATAGTAGAAGATATCACAATGTAACACATTTATGTAATGCAGGTGGAAAACGTCATGCAGTGTTATACCGAAAGCATTCTGTTGAGACAAAGCTTTTCTGAGTGAGGAGAGCCATGCAGTAACTGCATGTGACTCCTTATTGCAAACTATAAAGAGAGGTAATGCACATATGCACACAAAGTCATAGTAGGGGTATCCTGTCATGGTTTAAACAAAACATCAAGAAAATGATGAGGAGAACACTTCAAGTGAAGGAGGTTGAAAAGAAAACTCCGTCTAAGAATGTACTTAACAGGTTTTTTTCATCTGTGTATACACAAACTGGGTGAGTGTACTGGGAAAATGTTTCGAGAAATGCTAGAAGCCCTTTTTTCACAGAATACCACATTCTTCCTAATCCCTCCTCACCGGTTAGAAGGATGCAAGTGGTTGATGTCTCCACTATTAGAGCTTTTGTCAGTGGACCTATTCATTTTGCACTGAAGCACCAATATAAATGGTGATGTGGATCTGCAACAATGATAAGTGATGAGGTGGGTCCAACTTCTATGCTAAATAACTGACAGAAAATAGAACGTGTGTCCATGTACTGATATGTAGAGTAGTTACAGTGCCATGGAGAGACAGATGAGCTATCTTTAACCATGTCACTCTGGAGCTTTATGGATTTATTAAGTTTGATTTATCAAATAGAATTTCAGCAAATTATCCAGTGGACATCCCATACCCCATTTTTCTGCAGGCATCCCTCATTTATCAGCATATGAGAATTTTTTCATGGAAACTTTTGTTGGCACTTACATATTTGAACAGGTTTGAATGCTAAATAGGCAACATGTAACCTTCTGAAGACATATTTTGTATTATATTTCATGTCTTTTCTTTCAGTCAGGGAACATTGTGTGAGTCCATCTTAGCTTTCCAGGCACTTGGACTTAAATTATTTGCCATGAAAAGAGGCTGTTGTGATTAGCATTGACTGAGACCAGGGCCAGAAGAGATTTACCAGCAGAAACACAAATTCCTTGGAGAAAATGCTGGCTGTTTTGTGATTGTTGGGCAAATCAACAGTGGTCTCAAAGTCTGTTATACAAAACTCTGAAGTTGTGATCTTTTTACTTTGCCAGCTATTCTTACTGGGTTTGGGAGCATTGAACAAGTTGCCAGGTTAAATACCTGGTGTATCTGAGATGTGTGCACAGGGCTGACGTAGATGGTATGAGACCCGCAGGAGATCCATACCCTTTTGGAGCAGGCATTGGAGGCCGGGTCACATACTCCAGTATATCTAATGTCACTCAGCATTTACATACACTGAGCAATGTGTCATCCAGATGGCATATTGCTGTTGTGTTGTCTGTAGGAGCAGATAGTGAGGAACCAGACTTCCTCAGGAAGCATTTCTCCTCGAAACACAATTCTTCATCTGTGGAGTCTTAGAACAATTTGGCTGGTCACCTTGAAAGGGCATTGACATAGCCAGTTAAAGGCCAATTGAGAAATGGGAAGAGCTCTTGATACCTGCAAAACAAAAGTTGCTAATTTACATCCAGAAAAGGAATGAAGCATGTTCTTTGGTAGAGGCATTATAATTCAGTTGAGGATGAAATAGCTCTATCCTTTTTCCTTCTTACTCTTCTGCATACAGTGGAAACAAGGCTTAAACATTAAAGATAGCTTCTGCTTGGGGCACACCATCTTTGTTCATTGACACTTCATCAGATTCTGTTTCAAAGCAGCAAGGAGTTCCTGAAGTTTCTAAACTGGCATGAAAGCTTACAAGAAGGTTTCACTTTGCTCTTTTTTCATAGAAATATTGAGTGTCACTGCTGTATATGCAACTTAGTATCTTTGAAGAGCTGTGGCATCTCCTGCTGTTCTGTTATGTGGCATCTATACCTGTCTTTCCTCCCAAAATAATCAGCACATTTTCTGACCTTAGTCAGCCTTTTTGCTAAAGATCATTTCAGATTTCCAAAGTATCATAAATATTTGCTAACATATGTTTCCAAGCAACGTAACACTTCTGTGCAAGACAGTCTTTACATACCTGGAGTGCTTCAAGCTATTGCATTCAGTTAGCTTCCAAATCCTGCTTAGTTGCCAGAAAGAGGCACAAAACCTATTTCTCAATTAAGCAGTAGTATTCCTAGTTTTTATCTTTGTATGAAACAACTGGCTCCTGATGAGTTTAGTAACAATTTTGTGATTTTCCTTTTATTAAAATTACTGTAATTCTAATTCTAGGGATATATTTAAGAGTTACACTTCCACCACAACAGAATTACAGATAGACAACAGACACTGCTTGACTGTCTCTCTGTTAGGAGGTCTCTGCCTGTGTTTACTTGTTTCTTGCCTATTCTGAAATCTTACAGACCACAGATCCACTTTGTAGGGTTGTTCCATAGTTGCTGTCTGGAATATACCCTGTTACCTGTTAATCAGTTGGTTACAGTGGGTCCTTTACAGCAAAGTTTCATGCAAGGGGAAAATTAAATATCTTATGTTTAAGATATTTATCTTACGCAAAAGTAGCAGCTTTTGCTGCTGGTGATTCCAGTTACCTGTCCCTATGGATATCATGTCCCATAGTTCATGTAGAATTCGGGAACTGTACTGTTAAAAGAGCAGGCAGCAGGAATCTGCATGTGAAATCCAGTGGTGCTACTGACTAAGAGGATCCAGAGGCATGGGCACATGTACTTGCAGTGGTATGTGTGTATAGAACATTTCAGCTCTGGTTAGGATAAGTGGCCCCTCCATCAGGAAGCCAAACGAATTAAGACGTTATCAAAACTATTCTTTTGCTCAAAGTTAATCTTAGTGACATTTGTTTACTGTTTCATAGTAAACATATTACACAAGTTACTGGAAAAGAATCATCCTTTCTGAGAAATGATTCTGAGTCAGACATTGGCAGTAGTGACATCAGAACACATATTAATAGAACATGTATTTTTGACTTTGAATGACTGTTTCATTGCCCTAAAATATTTTCCATGCGAATAATCTCTTTTTTATTTATATCATATATTCATCTTCAAGTTATTCCAGTACTGGCAACTCTAGGTTGCAGCCTAGTTTTGCTTTTTCTTTTCAACACTTTTGTTTTTGTAGCTTGTACTTTTTTCTTGAGATACAAGCAGGGTCACCTTGTCCCCAACAACTTCTCCATGTAAGTCTGGCAAAGCAGGCTCCACCTGTATTGCAGAAGCTGGAATGGTCTTGTGTGTCTTGAAGCTGTACACAAACTATATACATCTCCACTCTGTGCATATCCTCTTAGACAGACAACGTAATGCTGCAATAAATACTTTGAAACTGTCATGAGGTCAAGAACTGGTTGTGCTGTCTACATGTTCACAACCAAAAACTGTAATGAGTACAGAGCTTTTGAATACAATTGAATCATCTTGAATTTAGAAGTGCAAACCTTTATGAAGACTCAACAGCTGCATCTGACGCATTCTTTAAAAACCCCTTTTATTTTTTCACAAATTAAGAATTTTGCTTGAGAGAATTATGGTAACACTCCAAACCAAGGGATTGAGCAGCAACTGCATAGGAGACTTCTAGGCTTCGTTGTACCTTAGGAGCAGTTGTTCACCATGAACTATTTTAGCAGTCGTTTCAGACACTGTTGGCCGAGGACGCAGTGCAACTACAGATACCAGCTGCAAACTCTGGATCAGTTTGGCATTCAATGCTCTCTTCAGCTTAACTGT
The DNA here is from genome assembly GCA_026283785.1 of Coracopsis vasa. Taxonomy (NCBI): domain Eukaryota; kingdom Metazoa; phylum Chordata; class Aves; order Psittaciformes; family Psittacidae; genus Coracopsis; species Coracopsis vasa. The sequence continues at coordinate 40,764 of JANHGB010028182.1, read as the reverse complement.
TAAGAGTGAATATTCTTCATATACACCAGGCTACAGCACTCTGATTCTCTAATCTGGATTTGGATGACAATTTCCCAAACACCTTTCTTGTCACACAGATAAAGAAGAACTAGAAATTAAATAGAATTATACCTCAGTTGCTGAACAAACAAATGAAGTGTGTTCTAAAAGACAATATCAATCAAGACATCATATCAAACAGGGGAAGTTCAGATTAGATATAAGGAAGAAGTTTTTCTTTGTGAAGGTGGTGAGGCACTTGAACAGGTTGCCCAAAGAAGTGGTGAATGCTCATCCCTGGCAGTGTTCAAGGCCAGGTTCGACACAGCCTTGGGAGACAGGGTCTAGTGTGAGGCATCCCTTCCTCACAGGGGGTTAGAACTGGATGATCTTAATGTCCTTTCCAACCCAAACCATTCTATGGTTCTGTGATTTTAAGAGTAAGAAAATAAGTTACCCTGGTGGTAAAGCAGAGGGGAGAAAAATGAGTCTGAACCTTTCTTAAACTGAAGGTCTGTATGTTTTCTGACTTTGTGGATTTTCTTTGGGAGCAGGCATTCTTTGGAAGACAAGTTTCTAATACCTCTTTGCAAAAAGATAACCAAAACCCCAAACAGTAAGATATATTAAGCAAAGCAGGCAAAAGTACCAGCTCGCAAGTAAAAACAGAAACCTCCACAAACACAAGCCTTCTCTTAAAGATTATAGAGTAATATTTGTATAAGAAACTGAGAAGCCAAGTGATCTTGCTTGACCTAAAATCAGATGAGTGAAAATTGTATTATATTGTATTATTATATATTATATAAATAGAGGAATGTTGTGCTTTTCAGGAGCTATCTCGAGCTGGTAGTCAACTTAATTGAAGACTGGGTGAAAGAGGAAGAAGTCAAATACCAAGAGGAGATGGCTAAGAAAACAGAGGCTCTTAAAGCCATGGCAGAAGGACCTCCTGGCTTCCTTTTGAAAGCTGAAAGTGAGTATCCTTTTGTTTTTTCCTAGAAAATTCATTTTTCATGTTGACTGCTGAGCCCCAAAGTTCTTCAGAGCAGAACTGAATATATTTTTTCATAGGGTAACCTTGGTTTGTCATCTGTATAGACATAAATATGTTTTGAAATTATTTAAATACACTAATTTAAATAGTCTGCATCATCCTCTGTTCTGAAAACTGAGACATTTAATGTCAATTTACATTTATGATAGCTGGCTTTATTTAGTGGACTTGCTTTAAGAATTGCATACAAGTATGAATTTCTATTTAGATGACTGAAGAGATGAGCAGTACTTAAAGCTGGCAACATGGCTCAGGAAAATTCCTTTTTAAAAGGGCATGATAAAAGTTTAGGTCAGGAGTTGTGGGCTAGAAGCTAAAACTGGAAACTGGAATTGACTAGACTGCAAACTCCTTCTGACAAAAGAGAACTTCTGTCCAAATTGTCTACTTGCATATTTTAATGGTATTAGCAATGATTTATTGATATTTAGCCTTTGATTTGTTCACCTTTGAGAATGCTTTTTGAAACCTTTTAGTACTAGCAATTAACATTTTAAAAAATGGGAATGTTATTCCTGAACCCAGTTAACACATCAGATTATAGTTTGGAAACACAAAGTACAGTTGTGAGTTCTAAATCATAGTTTGTATCTATCATTTGTCACAGGAGCTAGAATGAATCTTGCCCATCTGGTGCCTCCTGACAGATATGATTCATAGAGAAGTTTACTTCCTGAAAGAAGTGAACCTCTAGGTAGGACATGCAGATGGGCAAGAGTGTCTTTAAGTGATTTCAATAACACTGACTCTCCTGTAACCCACACTGCAATTTCTACTTTGTAATACAAAGTAATTTAACTGCAAGTTTCTGATAGCATACTTCATCTTTTCTAGCAGCTAAATATTGGGTGTCCAAGCATGATAGAAAACCACACATCTAGAGAGATATCCTTTTCATAAGTCATAGATGCTATAAAGGCCTAATAGTAAACAGGGGATAAGATGTTTCTTTAGTTAAGGTTTGAAGGTTCAGGCAGCATTTATTCACTTTTTTGTCTGACTCCAGTACTGAGCTTGTTCAGGGTGAGTTGGTTGAAGCCCTGGATCTGAATTCTGAAACCATGATAGCAACAGAAATAATAAATACAGCTTACTGTTTATTCCACATTGCTCATCTACTGAAAAACCACAAACTTGTTGCAGGAGCAAAGCCTTCAACAGCAAGAAGCATAGAGTCAGTCTTTAAATATGTTGATATATTGTTTAGCAAATTTGGACATCAGTTATGACTATCTAGTAATACTACTGGTGAGAGAAATTTTTGCTAACCTGAGCAGACTTTTTATTTCGTTTAAAAAATAATAATTTCTTATTCTACTTTTATTCTTTTACTATTTTCAAATATATATAATTTAAATCTAATTTACTTGCACTTCCTTTTTATTTTTCCATTTTTAAAAACTATTCAATTTTCATATTTTTATAACCTCATTTATTCCCTTTTCATTTCCCAATTAATAATTGAAGGTATAATGGGGACTATTCCAGAATCTCAGTCCAACAATGAAAGAAGTCCTTTTATCAGAGAAGGTTCTCTAAAGGTGAGGCAAAAATAAGTATGTTTCTGAAATGGACTAAATAACACTTCTTTCTTAGGAAGGTAAGCCTTCATTCTTGCATAGGCTTGACTCCTCTTAGTTTTTCTGCTCTTGGCTGTATTTTGTATACTTCTTTCTTTAGTTTATTCCTTATTGATTCAGTTATGTTATTTTCTGAAAAGACTGTTTGGAGTTAGACTATACTTTCAGAAGGCAATTCATAATTGCAGTACTGGGAAATGAGAGTTATGGATAATATCCCATTTCTCGTTGAAGTTTTCTGGTTATAAAGCTATGGAAACATAGATCCAGATTCATAGAAGTTCTTATGTACCCAATTTCTACTTTTGCTTTCTAGAGCTCTTTGAAATTAAGGAATGTAAATATGACCTCAGAGTTCCCTTCTGGCAGAGAATCACATTTTATAGATGTAGTCCTAGGTCCACACAGTCAGTTTCTGGCTGAGGCAGGAGTTAAACACACATTTTTTAATTCATCATTGTCACTATCCATTAATCTGCAAAAATCTAGATTAATTAATGTTGTACTCCCTTATTCTGTACTTCAGTTTTTGACTTTTCACAGACATAGCATGTCTTATCTTTCTTATGGTGTGTAATGCTCGGCACTTAAAGTACTGATACTGGAATGTACATGTAAAATGATGTTAACCAGTTCCTGGGTACTCAGCTTGAACTGTAACGGCGCAAGTTAGACTAATGCCTAACATGTAACTGTGAATGCTTACCATTTCTTCCACAGAAATGGTTGTGCTATGATATGCTTAGAATAAAAAATGTTGTAAATCCCTAAGTACTCTGAAAAATCTGAGATATTCCTAGTACAAGTTGATAATTCTGGCATTGATACCTCATTGCTCATTATGTAAAAGAATAAGATCATTTTATCTCAGTTGCATTAATAAACTAATACCAGTGATGCATTCTGATTTTGTGATGAACATTGTGGAAAAGTGCACAACAAAGTAATTCTTTTGTGACCGAATGCTTAAAGTACAAATAATCATCTGATAGGTCTCCCTTGGTGAAGAATAACTGATCCTATGAATTGAATGAGTCAGTAATTTTATGTAAAATCATAGAATGGTTTGTATTGGAAAGGACCTTAAGATCATACGGTTCCAACCCCCTCCTATGGGCAAGTACGCCTCACACTAGACTGGGTCGCCCAAGGCTCTGTCCAGCCTGGCCTTGAACACTGCCAGGGATGGAGCATTTACCACTTCTTTGGGCCACAGGTTCCAGTGCCTCACCACTCTCACAGTAAAGAGCTTCTTCCTTACACCCAGACTAAACTTCCCCTATTTCAGTTTGAACCCATCACCCCTTGTCTTATCACAACAGTCCCTGATGAAGAGTCCCTCTCCAGCATCCTTGTAGGCCCCAATATAGCACGTATTATTGTAAACCTTTAGACACGTTTGGAAAACATGTCTTAGGGTGACTTTGAACTTTGATTCCTTTGAGGTTGCATACTTGTACTTTCAGCATGCACATATGAAATATCTTGTAATACAAGGAGAACCACAGTCTTTGGAATTCCTAATGTTTAATGTAGGCTTGGAAACAGGAGCAGGAGCAATTACGAGAGCAAGAAAAACTTATGGATGAAAAGAAAAAAAAAAAAGAAACTCCGAAAGGTAAAAAGAAAGGACAGGAGGTAACACTTGAAAATAAAGGTTCCAAGATTAATTTTTTGCAAGAGACGGTTAAAGAAGAGTCAGCGAAAGCTGAGGAGGATCCCAGCATCCCAGAACCACATTTGGAGAAAGTTTACAAGGTAAGGAGTGCGCTACGTTAGGAAAGTGTTAAGTATTTATATATGCAATTTATTGCATATATATATATGCAATATATATATGCAAAATATATATATGCAATATATATATACAATTTATTGCATCAAGATTACAGCAAAGCTATTATCCATTGGGAAATTGGTGTTCAGGGCAAATTAAGCCTACTAGGTCTTGTTTAACTCCATTGTTGCAGCAGCTCCTTTCCTAAAACTTTAGGAAAGCAGTTTCCGATGCTTAAGATTATCCTACACAAGATTATTTGATTAACTTTCATGGCTTTTAGCGTATGTGATATGAACACAAAGATAAGCTGATCATGTTTATGTGCCCATGGAAAATATATTTATGGGATGAATTTTGCCTAAAAATGTGACTTCCTTGGGAGCGCGTGGGAAGGGGGAGCATAAAGACCTGTTCTAACACCCATATTCTTCGGGGACTGCTAGACCTAGTTGAAGTTTTGGCTGTTCATATTGGAAGTCAAGGAGGAGGAGTTAACTGTTTCTTCCATCTCCTGTTTCAAAATTCATTCTTGGAGTGCCCTAATATAAGGTATTCCAGCTGCTATACTAACAGAGGGGTGTGTTTTACAGAGGGAACTCTTCACTAGTTTTGTCCAGTTTTCAAGCAGTTTGCACTGCTTTTTAATTGCCTAGTCTAAGCCTTGCATCCAATACTTATGTATGTCAATATATTTTAGTCTGAACCTCAAACTCAGAGGTACATAATATTTCAGCCTGAACTTGAGTACACTCACCTAATTTCTGCCAATTTTTGGCTTTTTGGAAGGCACATCAATCTCAGGATCAGATTTACAGTGTCTGAATTCCAGAATCTAGAGGGTGGAAAGTTGAGTCTTTATCTGCCCTTTATCTGATCCCATTGTACTTTGTCTCTTTGTACTTGGTCAGAGTTTTGCTTTCCCTTCTATTATATGTTAGCCACCAGTCTACTTGCTAGTCTTCAGCTTCCATGAAGACACCGTACCACTGAAGGACCAGATTCTGCTCTCATGTGGAACAAGTTACTTCAGCTAGTAACTGAGGAAGTATTTGGGTATGAGAATAGCATGCTATGTATTTGCTAAAGTCATTATTACATTAGTTAAATATCTAAGCAAAAAAAAAATGTTAACTAGAACAGCAGGACCCTGATGATCTGACTTTCATTTACCTCTTTTGTGGTATCTGCCTTTCTTATTTACGCATAATTGAAAACTTGGTTTTCCAGTTTCATGGCTACGATATGGGGGAAGATGTCATTCAAGTATCAGGAACCACTCAGTATCTTTTCCCATCTGATGGAGGACAGATTCAAGTAGAGAAGATAGAGTTTGTAAAAGGTGACTTGCTAATTCTTTATGCTTTGCTTTGACTCAGTTACTGACTGATGGCATAGTTTCTTAATCCATAAATGCTTTTTCATGTCTCAGTAGTAGAAATTCAGTAAAGACATTGTGAGGGTACCAGTAATTCCATTTTAGTAGAAATTCAGTAAAGACATTGTGAGGGTACCAGTAATTCCATTTCAGCCTCTTATCACTACTAATGTTTACATTTTTTTGTAGTATCTTAGCAACTGATAGATAAATAAAGTACCAGAAAATTAGAAATGGAGAAAAAATTCAGTTCATGTTTATCTGTTCAATGGCAGCCAATGCATGATATTTCAAGAATGCATGTTCCAATAATTTGTCCAGTCAAATGCAGTGTACCTAAGCAAGAGGGTTATTCGGCTGTCTCTCAGATCTAATTGTCAGGAAGCTTTTGAATTTTTAGGCTAAGCTCAGTGTTAACCTTTATTTTGTCTCCTTGGTCTGCTGCTAGGCAATGCAGTCCACTTCTGAAGCCTGATGGGAGCAATAACAGAATTCTGTTGCTTTGCAGGTCTAACCTTGGTAAAGGTGAGAGTGATAAAAGACAACCACAATTTCTTCATTCATATCACAGATCCCAAGAAAGACTTAAAAGAAATCGAAATGCAAGAAATCAGTGAAGAACAGGAAATGATATCAGGTTAGTGGATTGGCATTACTGATACGAAGAATTTAATAGTCTGTCATATTTTGTAATTGGATGCAAACCAAAATAAATTCCTACTAATGGCAGAGGGTAAATAAGATCAGTGTTGTGTAAATAGAAATAGAAATCCAGTTGGCTGAATTAAGTGCCATGTAGAGAGATCTTACCAAGATGTAGAAGTACAATACAGGGCAATAGGCGCAAACCAGCCTCTTTTCCAAAGCAAGGAAATCAATGAAAAGAGTCACCATTCCTTTAGAAAAGAATTTTCTTCTTTAGTGGAGGTCTCCTTCAGATCTTAATATGGCCTGGGAAAGCCTAAGAAGATGCAAACTGAATCATGTCCATTGTGACCAGAATAAATGTCTGCCCTTTAAAGGAAGATTTCCCTCTTTGAACATGACCTCCTTTTGTGGGTCAGATGAGCATAGCATTAGTGCCTCCTCAAGACCTGTGCTGTGGAAACAGATCTTTCTGCAGTTCAGCAGCTTCTGCTGCTGGTTCATATTTTACTAACACTCTGAAAGCATTGAATCCAAATCTTTTCTGAAACCAGGTGTTTCCAAGAAGGAGGTAAGTCTGTAACAATCTGTATGTTTGCCAAAAGCACTATGGAATTGCTTTCACTGAACTGAAGAGTATTGGAAAAGTATAACTTTCAGTAGGTGTTCAATCTTCATCAGTGTTAGAGAGCATACTGTTCTTGCTCTTGTCATTGGCTTCAGCTACCACCAGTGATGTAATTACAGGTTGTCTGAATAGAAAATTTGCATCCCTTCCACAGGTGAGATATTTCTTGTCTGCCTTTCTGAAAGTAGACCTGTATCATTCTGGGGTCTGCCAAATGGTACTTCCAATCACCAGTGTGCTAGCATCTGAGGCATGTTGTATTTCCTTGGCATGAGTGGGAGGCTTTTCTCCTGTGTAAACAGAAGTACCCCATAGAAGGGCAGTAGGGCAGAGAAGAATCAATCCACCGTGGTACTTGACAGTGGCTGAATGGTAGCGTGGTAAGTTTTTAATGAAGTCAAAATAGCAATACAGCATTCTGCAGGTGTAGTCACCAATGAACATTGCAATGACAGACAGTAAGCAGGAGCAGGCAAGGTCTAAGCACGTGTATCTTCCTGATGAAAGACCTTGGGGATGGCTAAGTGTTGAGTACCTTCCTTAACCTTCTTTTGTAAGCTTCTCTGCTGCTCCTCACAGTTTTAAGAAGCTGTTTCCCATATTGGAAATCCCTAGCTAATTAGAATGCAATTTCTAGATGGAAAGTCATAGCTATATTACACAAAACTGACTTATATACTACTCTATATTATATATACATATACACACACAATCCTGTATGAGTCTATTTTACAGGCTAGTCATCCACATGGAGGTGCCCCTGTTCACACCAGTCCCCACCAGTCACTGGTTTGCAGGTCAGGTGGTTCTGGTATGTGTTGCTATCTATAAAATTAATTTCAATTTTTCTTTAAAAGGAAAACTGGAGAACCAAAAGCAAGCTGTGAGCAAGTTTGGATCTTTTTCAGCCACCTTGGAAAATGGAATCCAGCTGTCTCTGAGCTATTATGGACCTACAGGGAAGACAGCAGGTAAAGTAAGCAAATAAAAGTGGATATTTGAGAACCATAGAGGGAAATCTTTTCTTTTTATTTGCTTAATTTTTTTTTTCTTCATCCACTCCTTCCCTACCCCAATAATTTGTCACATGCAATTGTGCCTTTCTCAGCAGCTGTTACTACATGGTGAGGAGTTTTCAGCAAGGCTCAAGATGAGATGACATTGTCAAGAATATTCTGTGATTTGAATTTCAAAACAGAGAGAGGTCTCAATGATTTTTTTGCTTCCTGTGAAAACAGCGCAGTGCAGGGAGAAGCTTACAAGTATTGTTATTAAGTAGCCCAGCAAAATCAGCCTGTTCATTTGAGCCAAAGCAAATGTGAATTGCCGAGGTGTCTCCTTGGTTTTCCAAGAAATAATATTTTTGTAAAGTTACAGAGGTGATTATGGAACTTTCATTTGACATGAGGAGTTGGACTTCAGGTTACAGTTGTGCAGACATAAGGAGGGATTTCTTTCAGCCCTTCAATAAACACATTAACCAACTGGAAGCAATTGCTTCACAAAACCACAGTGAAAACAGCACCTCTTTTTACCAAGAGCTTTTTGTTTCCATTACATTTGTAAGACTACTGAAACCATCATAAGGATAAAAGTGAAACCTTCCTCTGATTAGAAAATAATCCCAGCATTTTTCAGCTCTTAAAATCTGAAAACATTTAATTGGCTGCATCTTTGTGTGGACTGTGGGAAACCATTCAAGTGTACACTCAGTTTTAATTCTTAAAATACATTTTACAAACTAATGACTAAAAAAGAACTTTTAAAACTTGGTCCAAGAGAGCATTTATAAGGTAGTGGACTGTGAAAGCTTGTATTTTGGCATAAAAGCGAGATGTGTCTAATTAAAAATGTCAGCTGGGATGTTCAGGCTTTTTCACATATACCATGCACATACTATTCTACATCAGAATAATCCTTGCCATGTTGAGCTTTAGTGCAGCACTGCTGACTGACATTTTTTGATTGCAGTTTTATTACAATCACTTGCTTATGCCTAATTCCTTTTGTGGGTATTTGTATCATAGAATAGGTAGGGTTGGAAAGGACCTTAAGGTCATGCAGTTCCAACCATAAGTCTTCAGAAAAATTCTGACCAGAAATACTCTGGTTTAGACCATTCTCATGTGCCATCCATCCCTAATGTAGAACAGTATGCCATGTAATCCACAGTTTCTCTCCACTGAGTGGTTACATTGGGTGAAAATTGCTTCTTTTCCCTGCATTATGAAAGTAAGTTTCTGGAACCTCTCTGATGCTCATTTTTCTTCCTGCTTTTCTCATTTTCTCTCTTACGTCTTTCTTTAGGGAAGCTAAGATGACAAAATGCCTCAGCCTGTTTGCAGCTTCATGCATCTTTTATTTCTTGGTTAAGTGTTAGTATTTGTTGAAGTTTTGAATGAGCATTTGTTTTCTCTAGCGCTACTGATATCTAACTTCAGACCACATTGCAGCCAGGTTTGTAAGTAAGCTCCTCACTGCTTTGTGAAGCTGGCACTGCTTGAGCACCTGCAGGGCTTTCACCTCTGGGTACTACAGCACCTTTGCACTTGCTCTTCGTGCCTTGATAAAATTATGAGAGTACAATTCCAAGTGTTAGAAATCTGCATGTCTGTGCAGGAGGAAGGAAACCTTTAGATTCCTGAAGACACTTTTCCTCAGTTTCAACAATACACTTTTTCACTGTTATCCTCCGACACTCTGTTCTCTTTTTTCAGGGCAATCAGAGTAAAGAGGTAGGTGAAATTTCTTTAGGGGTCAAGAGCCTATAATAGCTTCTCTTCTTAAATTCAGCACTTTGGGAGGTAGTGTCATCTGAACCTGAGCATGCTCCATTTCACAGCATGGGTACCTGTGAATGGTAACTCCATTGCTACATATAGGAACTTGCTTATGCACAGTTTGCAGTGTTCACATGGATATTTATACTCACCTGACAAGATGGACTACGTTCACTAATGATTTTATTGTACAGTTGCGTCAGAATCCTTCATTTAAGCTATCCTACTTCTCTGTAGAGCACTAGCTCTGTCAAAGCTTATTAGTCAGGTGATTCTTCTCACCATCCACCTGGAGATGGGTTCTGCTACTTGTTTCTTGCATGGCCATGCTGTCTCAAATATGTGTATCAGAACAGACTCCATGGAGAATTTTAAACTTTCTTATTTTATATAATTAGCTGAGACTTTATCTCTAGATTATTATGAAAGAAACAGATTTGTTCTCCTTTCCTCAGACATCCAATAAGCCATAAAAGCCACACAGCATAATTTCAGTACAGGAAAGCAGAGCCACCTAACAAAGCACCAGACTCTCATGCACCAGCTAATGAAAATGGGGATTTCAAAAAATCTTTGTGGTGATTTCAGTTTCCCTTTCACACTAAAGGTCATGGATATATTCAAATATCTCTGTGTTTCCCTAATGCTGGCACCTAGACAAATACTGAGATTGAAGGCTTAAATACTGAGGTGGAAGGCTTGTTATCCAAGTCAAAATAGGAGTTTATCACCAGAAGATGATAGTTTCTTCTAGCCTTAGAATCTTACATTTTGGATCACTTTTTCAGTTGCTAGAAATGCAGGATCATCCATAAGGAAAATGTGCAGAGCTAAAACTATCTATGTCAAAACCTTTCTGGAAACAGTAGACATAGTAGCACTCAGGCCTACCTTCTAACTTTTTTAGCCAAAAATATACTAACACTTCATCTGCATCAGAGAAAATGCTATTATGTCACACCAGAATGGTTCCATTATCGTGCTTCCAGATGCATTTCTTTCCTTCTTTGACTGAATGTGATCTGGATGGCAATTTGTCAATGAGTTATTGAACTTTTCCTTGCCTGATGCAACACTTTTCATATTAAATAATATTGTTCATTGGAAGAAGCAGAATTAAAATGTAATTTTACCAAAACAAACAAAACCAAGTATTTTTGGAAGTCTTCCTAAGGGCATTCTTGGAATGGCTGACTTGTTAAACTTCATAGTTTGCAGCAACTACTAAGCAAATCAAGCTTGCTTTACTTACTTTAAAAAGGCTTTCAAAAGTGGTTTCTGAGTGTGTTTTGCTCACTGGTGTTTTCAGTTCTTATCTGTATAGGTATGGTTAAGATGTGGGTAATAAGTTCCTCCATCTGCAGTAACATGTTCTCCAAAACAAACAAGAATTCAATTGTTCAGATTGTGTGGGTGGGGGACAAGGTGCTATTTTGTGATTTGTTGGTTTGGGACTGAGGCTACCTTGAAGCAAGAAAAGATGACTCAAAAAAATTCTTTCAGAAAAGCATGAAGGTTAGAGCTGGCTGGGTTCTTTGATGGAAGAGAAATGTCAGTTCACTGAAACAGAAATGTTTTACAGAATATCTTAGTTTGTATTCATTTCATTTTCAAGAAACTATTTTGGAAGGCAACATGACTACATCCTGTCGTGCTTAGCAGGCTGCCCTATGCTTGGCCTTTTAAGAATTAGGAGAGTCTTACCAAGTCTAGATCATCAGAATCTTTCTGAATCGCTCTAGCAAAATAGAGCTATGTAGTGCAAAACTGCTGGAATCACTCTGTTCTGGATCAGCCCATGATAAAGCAAAACAACAGTGACCGCTACCTAGATACTAGACTCAGAATGTCTCTACCTGTGTTAGAATTCTAGAGGTAAAAGAGAATTTTAAATACTGTCTTTTCTATTTTGGAGAAACAAATGATGACCTGTGGGACACAGTAATTTCAAGATGGTTTTTAAGCTGACAAGTAGTCAGTCTATCGGATAATGAATAATTTAATATATTCAATCCCTCTATCTGAAATAATGACCTCTGTGAGGGTGTTTATTATTTCTAAGGTAAAATTTAGTGTACAAAATCTTGTTAAAAAATAAACTGTGGCCATCTATATTTATGAAACTTACTTGCATTAAAAATACTGTCTTTCCCTTCCTTAGATGATGAAACGGATCCTGTCTTGGCAAGAATTCTGAACATCCCTTCTGTTCATATTCCAACCGTAGTTTCCCCTGCTACATCACCTTCAGGAAAAAAAGATAAGCCCGGCAAACAAAAATCGGGAAAATCTCAGCCATCTACAAAAACAAATAGTAAAACAGGCCCTTCACCTCCTGAGGACCTGGTGAAGCATGAAGAAGAAAAGGTGAGAGATTAGACATGATCCAATGAAAACAGAAAAGAAATGACAAAAATTCAAATACATAAACTTAAAAACCAGAAACATAGATTCTTCTCAGAGGGACTTGAACTGTGCCTTCACAAACTCCTAATTATTTATGGTGCTTCTAAGGATATATTTTACTCATCCAGTTGTTCTCAGATATGCATATTGGCAGCTAGCCTTTATGACTTTATGTGTAATTCATAGAGTCACAGACTGGTTTGGGTTGAAGGGACGTTAAGATCATCCAGTTCCAACCCCCTCCCTTGGGCAGGGATGCCTCACACTAGACCATGTCACACAAGACTCTGTCCATCCTGGCCTTGAACGCTGCTAAGGCATTTACTACTTCTCTGGGCAACCTGTTCCAGTGCCTCACCACCCTCAGAGTAAAGAACTTCTTCCTTATATCTAACCTGAACTAGGGTTAAATGCAGTGCAGGTCTATTAGAAAAAAGAGGTAGCTTCCATTACAAAGCAAATGAGAGAGTAATAAGACAAGAATGAGTATAAACTGAGAGTTGTAAGAATAGACTTGCAAGACTCTAAACACGAGGTACCTATGCTGCTTCCATGATACCTAGTGGATGAAGTAAGGTTTCAACATATATTCTGTCCATATCCACAGAAAGACCTGCTTGCCTAATTTCAACAATTTTAGTTAGGTGTTTAAAGAACATGAGCATGGAAAGTGAGCAGGGGGTTGCCAAACCGCACTCAGCATAATATACAGCAATTGTGTGGCACAAATGAACCCTATACAGACCAATACCCCTGCCATTAGAATTCTATCTGGAGGACATCTGAGTTCCTCCTCTTCTTCCAAAAGGCTTTTTACTATTTGGTTTAGAATGTCTTTGATAGAGACTATCATTAGCGCATGCAGCACCTGCTGTGTATTGTGCAAGTATTTTGGAGGACAGGATTAGAATCTAAAGCAAGCTAGAGAAATTCACATGGACATGGTCTGTAGAATAGGATGCAATTCAATATATCTGCAGAATGGGTAACAGCTCTATCGATAACAGTTCTACAGAGAAAAGGTCCGAGAGTGGCAATGGATCACAAGCTGTAGATAAGTCAACAATGCCACCTTGCTGTGAGAAGGGCAAGGACCACATTGAGGTGAATAAACAGGAGTACAGCATGCTAAATACATTGTTATTTTCCATTCATGGCTGGTAGGGCTTCAGATGAAGTATTGTGTCCAGTTACGGATATTGCACTGCAAGAAGAATGTGAGCCACACTGAAGAGTTTTTAGAAAAGCACCAAGAAAAAACAGAGGTCTAGAAAAACTTGATGGGTAGGGAAAGATTAAAAGACTCAGTTTGGGTTTGTTTGGTCAAGAGTTGAAAAACAGAATAGCCTTCTGTAAGGAGCTAAAGGGACACCATCATTTCTTCTGCTAGCCCATGTCATCAGAAGAAATTATCAGAAGTAAACTAATTTTGTGCAAGAGAGATTCAGGCTAATCTGTAAGAAAATGTCAGTAAGGTTAACCAAGGTAAAGTACTGGAATAGTTTGCTGAGAGACCTTCAGCCCTAGAAATTTTTAGGATAGGTGGCAAAACATCTGCCAATTTTTCCCTATATTTATATTCCTAAAAATGAAGAATATGGAGTAATCCCAGAGCAAGTTCTCTCTGTTACTTCTGTCTGCAACCCTGAACCGTTTTCACCTGATGACTACTGGCATAGTGTAGTTCATTGTAACATAGGTTTTGAGGGGAATGGCGTCAAAGAGTCCACTGTATGTTTTCCAGATATTCTAGGGTCTTCAGATGTTCCTTAGGTCAGCCTCATCTTTTCTAGTCACCAAAAGAGTTTCCACTATGGAGCAATGCAAAGAGCATTCCATGTTTTGACTGCCAAACGTTCCTTCCTGTTCCTTTCTCAAGTCAGTGCTGTATTTGCAGCAGACTGAAATAGTGCTCTACTTACCTTTTGTGCTCTTTTAATGATTATAGGTAAAATAATGGATGTGCAACTTCAAAATTATTTATCTTCTGCTTCACATTATCCATTTCTTGTCATCTCGACATCGTACATAAGATAACACAGTGACTCAGCAAAATGAATAAAGTTAGTAAGGGTTATTCTTCAAGGGTTAGTGAAGAGGAGTGAAAGAAGATAGCACAACCAAAGCAAATAAGCTAATGTTTCCACTTCAGAAGCCATAAACTCTCAAAATGTTAAAAATGAACAGTAGAAAGCACTTTAATGTTTTGTAACAACTGAAATCTGTAGTCTGTTCTTTTTCTTCATTCTTTTAAAATGTGGAATTGTCCTGGGTTCAGCAGTCGCAGTCATTTTTCTCCTTCTTAGTAGCTGGCGCAGTGCTGTGGTTTTTGACTTTCAGCCTGGGAACAACGCTGATAACACCGATGGTTTTAGTTGTTGCTAAGTAATGTTTATTCTGACCAAGGACTTCGAGTCTCATGCTCTGCCAGGGAGGAGGGAAAGCCGGGAGTAAGGAAAGACAAGACACCTGACCCAGACTTGCCAAAGGGATATTCCATACCACAGCACGTCATGCCCAGTATATAAACTGGGGGCAGTTACCCGGAAGGGCTAGATCACTTGCTCGGTTGGGCTGGGTATTGGTGAGTGGTGAGTGGTTGTATTCTCTTCCCTTGTTATTTCCCTTATCATTATTATTATTATTGGTGGTAGCAGTAGTGATTTGTGTTATACCTTAGTTACTGGACTGTTCTTATCTCAACTCGTGGGAGTTACACTTTTTCGATTCTCCTCCCCATCCCTCCAGGAGTGGGGAGGAACACCGTGGTTCTGAGTTACGGCTGGGCTTAAACCGTGACAGCAGGGATGCCTTCCACTAGACCAGGTTGCTCAAAGCCCCATCTAACCTTGCCTTGAACACTATCAGGGATGTGGCATCCAAAGCTTTTCTAAGCAACCTGTTTAAGAACCTCACCACCCTAATAGTAAATAACTTCTTCCTAATACCTAATCTAAATCTATCCTCTATCTTTTAAATCTACCCTTTATCTTTTATTGTGCAGCTGTAACAAGATAATTAAAGAGCAATACTAGGGTTTGAAACAGAGCATGGAGAAATGCTGGTATTTGTAATATTGTATCATCAGGAATGTTGAATTCCATACCTAATCAACCTGAAATATCATATCTAGCAGTAATGAAACTATCAGCTAGATACTATTGGTTAGTCATTTGGTATCAGAAATCTAGTTTTCAGATACTGTACGTAATACAAAAAAATGCATGCAACCATGTCTGATCTCAGTATAAAGCATCTAAGACCCTCTGTAAGAATTTTGTTTGCATCTTCCTACCCAGAACTACCACAATCACCAGAAGATTGCTTTTCTCCTGGCAAACTGACAAGATGCTTCTGATTTCAAAAGAAGTTATCTCTTAACACATCTCACACCTGAATCCCTGATGAGCAGCTATTAAAACCTAACTCCACATCTGAAAGATTCATATTTTAGTGACATGTAAAATGAGAACAATGGAAAAGTATTAAAATCTGCTAGTTTTTAATACTTATGAGCATATATAACTGGCATTACCAAGTAATACACAATAACACAATTAAGGCAGCTGTTGGCCCTTATGTTTCTGCAGCATCTCCTGCATTCTGATTCATCAGCTGAGTATATGCGATCAAAATAGAAATTACAGAAATATATCGTTACATAAAGGAGCTTGATACAGTGAAATGTGACTTATATTCACCTCCCACTATAAATCTATGAAAGCAGCAGAAGATCAAGCTTTCCCAAGGCATGCAGTCAAGAAACATGAAAAAAAATTCCAAGATATCCTGCATGTGTTGCTATAGTAACAACTACTCCTCCTTGGAAAAATGTTAATAAAAATATGCAGATATCCAAGGTACAACTTGGAAATGACCCAAGGCGAATTTAACATCTTCCCAAATATTTTTCTTTTACTCATTTACCACTTATAATTATATTTTTCCATGCACAGTATATTAATTCCTAAGAAAATAAAATCAGACTTTTGATTTCTATCTTATTACATATTAAAGAATTACTACTCATTAAATTATGCAATCTAAAAAATACAGTAGGTGGCCAAACTTCCAATATCTTTTACCCAGCTAGCAACATTATTTTTCAAAAAGCTCATTTTAGATGTGCTTATCTATGACTCAAGACTTCATTAAAACTACTGAAAACCCCTTGGTTACCACTATGGGAATATTACTTCTGGTACTAGTAATATAATACACTGCAGCTTAAAGAGGAAAAATATAAAGGAAATAAAAGAGAAAATATTAATTTAAACAATTCTTACTCGTTGCTGTCCTTCATACCAATCATCTTCATCAAACCAGTGGGAAATATAAGTCATCCAAGCCATGACAGAAGGCACGGTTGAAATAAAAAATACAGAACCTGAACACATGTAAGTACGAGTCCTATGCTAAAACTTACCCAACACTATTAAAAGCTACCCAAAGATCAGATCTGAACTCTGTGCTATGATTATACATTCATAAATATATAATCTGAAATTCTTCTAGCAGCAGTTTAAATGCTATATGTATCGGATTCTGAACTGGAAAACAGAAATCAACACTAAAACAATAATTAGACTATATATTCCAGTATTTTAAATTAAAGCAGGTTAGTACTTCAAGCTTGAATTTACTCTAAGCTCTGAAAACAAAGTGCTATTGAAGTAATTCTTATTTGTCTCCTACAAAATACTTTCCTTTTTTTCAAATGCACTGTCTGTAAGAAATGTGGTTCAGTGCACAAAAGCTTGACTGAAATGTAAAATATCTTCAGAATCATGGGGAGTGATAGGTTTTGGTTATGTAAGGAGTGGTTTCAACTGGCACAGCAGGAGGGGCCACAACTAATCACAAGTGCCAAACGTCTCATGTTTAACATTTTTTTAAAAAGGGAAAAAAAGGAAAAAAAGATCTGCATCTCTATTGTTCACAGCCAGCAGAGCCTGAACTGTTCAGCTACAGCCACCAGCACTGGCTGGGAAATTTAAAAAGCCTAATTTTCACTAATTCATCAGAATACATCTGCTTCTTTTCTCTCCCTTGGGGGAATTTCATGTATCTGACTGTATTTATTCCTAACTGCATCTAGTTATCCTTTTCTAGTATGCTCCCCAGTTTCACATCAGATTTCACAGTGCATTATATCAATGAAAACAAGCGGTATAAGGAGAAATAAAAGCTTTATTGCTCACACTACAATTCAGTACTGCAGCAGCATACTTCATCAGCTGTGCTGTTCAGGAGACATCATCACACAAATCTTCCTAATGGCAGAGTTGTAGCAACTAGCAAATTCTCAACAAAGATTATGGAGACCTAAAAAACCCCCAGTTTCTTAAGAAATCTAGAACGCAGACAAACTCTGCTTTTCTGTACTGGATTAACAAGCCGATTCCACAAATCTGTAATAGAATGAATGCAAAAGCCAGTCTGTAAAGTCAATTATTCAATTATTCAACAATGCAAAATAGGAAAAGAACAGCTTAAAGTAGCAGATATTAACCTGGAGTTAGTGATTCACATTAATGACCATTTCCAGATACAAATTCAGTGTCATTGCCAGTCCTGCTCTAGCACAGAGTTTCAATTAAGATAATTGTATAAGCAAATTATGTTCTCAGATACACAGCAGGGAAATAAAGCAGCAATACTTTTGCTTTCCAATCTCTTACTCAGAAATTATGACATACAAGGGGAAAAAAAAAAACCAACAACCCAAACCACACATACAAAATAATAAAAATTTAAATCAAGACACCCACTATACTTATGGGAAATAGCGTTCCCAGCTTAGCAGACTTTTTGGGTGATTATACAGTCCTCCAGATGAATGGATACATACACAAGAACATACAGAGCAACTTCCCACCATACTGCTGAAATTTTTGAGATTACTTACCCTTTGAGACTTCATCTTAAACATAAACAATGCAAACTGTTAAGAATTGCATGGTCTCATATGAGAAACACAGGATAAATTCAAACAGCTCAAGTCATACAGCTGAAGGAATGCCTCACCATATTCATGCTCTGTGACTAAATGATCCAAATGTTACTGATGTACCTACCGAGTATGTAAATATGTGATACGACAAGAATAATGTTATCAACGTATGGTACAAGTCAAAAAGGTCTGTTACGATTTAGCACTCAGAAATATTAACTCCTCATCATTTGAGGTGGAAACTGCAATACCTATCAGTGTTGTAATGCAAGACTTCTAGAATATAAGAACATATTTTAGACAAACCCAAAATATTTTGCTGGGCTCAGCACTTCCGCTTTCTCACATTGCCATGTGCATTTTAAAACGCAAGTGAGATACACGGAATAGGCCAACTGAAAGCATATAGAAGTAGCATTCTAGATTTAATGCTGTTCTGGGAGATTCCACAATGCTTAGCACCTCCTGCATCCACAGTAATATTAGCACATCCTCAAGTGCATTGTCCAGACGGTTCACAGCCTTCACCAAGTCCCACTGCCACACTGAGATTGTGTCTCAGGGCAATGAATGAGCTGGCATGCTCAGGAGAGGGCATACTTCCACAACTCCATAGAGGCAGCTGGACAATACAGGACCATGGACTGTTCTCTGCCCTTCACATAACTGTGCAGTCTTTAGACTTTTTCTCCCAGTCTGAACTCCATTAGGAACACGGCTCTTATCTGCTTACAGTAAGACTAGCAGGGAGCAGCACGAATAGGCTACTTTGCAAAGTATAGAAGCCAGGAGTCAAAAGTAGGCACAAAGCAGGTGTGTGTTTGGGGTGACCTCTCTGATGAGGGGCACAGTCCCTTAGTACTCAAGAGCAGCAGAACAGGTCCAATGGTGGTAACTAGGTTCAGTTGATAGTCCTGTGGTCACCAGAGAAGTTCACAGTGCCAGAACAAATCTGAAATCAAGACAGGAATTTAGCAAAGCAAGGTCAGGATCAGAAAGGCATTAAGGCCAGGCACAGTGGGGCTATGGCATAGTTTAGGCAAAGATCAAGGCAAGGGCCTGATCTCCAATTCAGCTCTATAGCCAGACTGTGGAAGGTGCACGGATGAAGGCCTAGACAAGGTTTCTCATTAGTCTTTCTCCCACCTTCACTGTTTTCACACAGTCTGACCTAAGGTTACACAGCTACACCATAGCAGAGCTTGCCTTGAACACATACAGTGAAATCTCTGGCACAGGGAGGAAAAAGGGGAAAGGTGGAGACTGTGAGGGTGGTGAGGCACTGGAACTGGTTGGGAAAAGAAGTGGTAAATGCTCTATCCCTGGCATTGTTCAAGGTCAGTTTGGACAGAGCCTTGGATGACATGGTCTAGGGTGAGGCATCCCTGCCCATGTCAGGGGGTTGGAACTAGATGATATTAAGGTCCTTTCCAATACTAACTATTCTATGATTCTATTGCAGAGCAAGAGTAATGGGCTGGTCAAACCAATTGGAGTCTGTGCATTGGTGGAATGGTAGATGCAGAAGAGCAGCACTCTTTGACACCATTATCATCATCAGGTCACAGAGTCTTGTAAGCTCTTAGGAGGTCACTACAGTGACATTTTGATCTAGAAAGAGCCTTAGTTTGAATGCATAAGGCAAATTTTATCTTCTCACAGTGTAACACTCCATAGTGGGAAGCAGCTGTTGCTGGCAGTATTATCTCTGAGAATCTAACAACATTCAACTAGCCATGGGTTCTAAAAGCTTCTGCACAGAGTCACTGGTGTTCTGCATCCCAGCTGTGTAATGAAAACCTGTATCTTGTTACCATGACAGGAGAAGAAAGAAACATTCTTCTAGAGGACCATTTCTCAGGTTTTTCATGTATTGCTCTGTTTGATAAACTTAACAACCCCGAGGGAGTTCCAGTGGGGACAACAGACAGAAGTGGAACAAAAGATGGCTCATAAGGTGAAAGCTACACTGTGGAGATGGTGAGTGACTAGGGAGCTGGAGAGTTTACCACCAGCTGCCTGGATGCTTAGTGAGCCAAGCTGACCAGCAGAGAGCTCTATAAATGGCAGAGACACTGGATCCCACAGCTGTGAGCCCTGAAACCATGAGTTACAAAGATTCAGAGAAGCTTGCCAACTCAGGGGGAAGAGTGCAAACTAGGCAGATGAAGAAGGTGGATAGAGTACATAGTTTATTAGGTTAATAGCTCATACAGGAGGTAATGTTATTCATATAAGGCATTTCCACTTACACATACAAGCAAATCCCATGATGGTTGTAATGCATGTAGCCAGCACAATCCTAGGATCTGCAGTCACAAGCAGCTATGCACCACAGTAGAATACAGTGACTAGACAATCCTCCACATAAGGTGTTGATACTGGGGGAAATACTCTATGCTAAATGCCTGGTTGTTGGTTTGTTGTTTGTTTGTTTTTTTAATTCCAGCTTTACCAGTTGGTAATATGTATAGTCTCAGAGTCTCAGAGACATTAATATTACAGATGAAATTTCTTCTCACCTTTATGAACTTCATCTGTCAACGATAACAGAAATTGTACATATTCACGGAACTACTGTCTGAAATTACAATGGATCAATCCAACCACTAATACAAGGTTCTTTAATTCTTATTTGGATTCCTAAATCAAATTATTCTCAATAAAGTTGAATATTGAACAGTTCAACATCATTTCAGAATCAGAAACTTCTAGCTTTAAGCAGGAGAGGATTTCATTCCAAATGAAGACTTTATTGATTACAACCTTCAATTACCTTAAGTGTGGACATTAGGCAGGACAGAAATCCAAACACTATGAAATTTCCTCTAGGATATGATCCAGCAGGAGTAAGACAGTTATTAGCTTTTGCCAACTACTTTCTGCTTTATATGATAATAAGAAAGGATGTGCAATCTGAGAATAGTGACAGTTAGTGGTGGTTACTAACTCCAGTACTGTTGATAAAATAGCTGAATACTTGTCCCTAAAGTTTGACTGATGGCATAAATAATAAAACATCCAACCAACCAAAACAGCCAGAAGGGCAAAATGGAGGTGATGTTTTAAATTTTAATACTTTAGGATAAGAACACCACAGTGTGGTTAAAGTTCAGTGCTACAAAGATCAAGAATTAAATAAAATAAAAAAAAAGCAGAAACAAAAAACCCACAACCCCCCCCAAACAAACAGCAACAATAAAAACCAGGTTTGTGAATTTTTTTGTGTTGGGATTTGTTGGGTTTTTTTCCCCCCAGTATGAAAGTTGATCTTACTTCTGGACACTACAGTGCAGATATCTATTTATTATAAGAGTAAGCTACTACCTTGCTCTCTAGAAAGACATGACCTTATAAGAGTCTGAAGAGATATGCTGGAGAGTATACTGGCCTCAATCTATACTAAAACATATACCTAAATATAACATATATATATGGTTTAGCTAGAAAACAAAGGATAAAAGATTACATCTGAAAATAATGATCTGTATGCCATTGGAATGAATAAACTGATACTATTCTCCCATGTTACCTGGCAATATCTGAAGTCAGCAATGCATTTCAGCTCTGAAGAAAGATCTTTAAGAATGGAAGAGAGATAAGAAACCACTCTATCTTGATCTCCCACTTTTGACACCAAATTTACTAATCTGTAGTTAATATACTGTGCCAAATCAATTATGCACTTATATTTTTCCAAATACATTTTTTAACAATTTCTGCTTAAATCTTATATGGAGAATACTTATATATTTGTCTATAATTTCTTTAAAAAGTCAGGTTTGATGTATTCTTGTCATAAATCAGTAGCATTATATATGCTTCAGAATTAATGGTTTTCAATTAACTGACTGTATTTATACCTCATAGAAAATGGTGTTTCATTAAGCTTGTCTCCAGATTCATTGAACCCAATTCAATGACAAAATTCATTCTCTGTCAATCCATGTAGACATTATTTCATATGTCACATCACAGCTCTAAAAATTATCTACTGAACTACTATATACTAAAGACTGACATGCTACAACTTTGCATTTTCTCTTTTGACACATTTTGAATCCACCAAATTCATTATAGGAATTAATATCCTCATAAGAAAAACACACACACACAAAACCCACCCCAGGCACAATATACTTTAAACATTCCTGATATTAAAAGAATATAAAAATTCATTACTCTTATACTTTGTATGGCATTATGTAAATTCATTACATCAATATCTGTAAGAAAGTAGTTGGTTTAAAAGCCTCAGGTTTATTTCTTATCACTTTAAGAACCTTTTTATTGAAAATACGAAGCCTACCTAATATGAAGAATATGAAGAATACCAAAAATAAATCTTAAAATACAAAGTTTAAAGAAAGGCTGTGCAAGAAGCAATCATACAATAATGACACAGCAAACCTACGTCTCAGTGATCCTATGTCATCTGAGGTCAGTCCAGAATTAGATTTCCCTTACTCCTTAAGCTACTAGGGGCGCAAACATAAGCAAGGCTTTAAATGACTGTCCTTTTTATTGTCCCCCTTTCCCAACAAACTGTATGGATTTATCAGGACAAGGTGACATACAGGATAGCCAGGCCACCTCACAGTGAATAGAATAAGCTGTTAGAAACGTGTGCAACACCATCATCATCACCAGATCTGCAACAGGATGAGACTTTAGAACAACCTTTCCACAAGACTACAAGGACAACAACATATCTACTTTTAAGATGAGCTTTATCAGTTTATGGAGGAGATTAGGCTCTAGCTGCCAACAATAGCAGTGGATTGGACTTGATCATGTATCTTCCTAGGGATGTTCCATAATTGGAACTTGAGAAATAAAGTCAATTAACAACTCTTAAGAAAAAAATACAAATTAGTAACAATATACACATTGCATCAAAACCAAATTCTCCAGCCTGTGCTAGAACAAGGTAAGGAATAAACGGCCCTAATGAATTCAGTCAAGTTGTACTTATTACAGTAAGTAATAAGGGCAAAGAATACCATACAAAGCTTCCACTGTTCTCCAGTGCCCAGAGCATAGCTCAGCTGCTATCATAAATAATCACTAGCCTGAATGACACTATGTCACTGAATTGCCTATACTCTACAGGTGAATTCTCAGTTCTCTTAGCTAGCTGCTATAATTTGAATGTTATATTGATATTTACTTCTCTTCTTGTGCTACACATCTTTTGCCTTGCATAACAAAGTATGTGAGTTATGTGCTACCTTCACTAGGATTTGCTGAAGTAACTCCTATAGTCCACACCAACACTGATTCAAAGACTGCAGAAAGAGTAAATACTGCTTTCCCCAAATTATCATCTTCTGTTATAACTGTTAGAAATAAAATACCAGTCCACCAAGTTAAACAGTCCATTAGTCAAACTCAGTGAGGATTTTCTTATGATGTTCTTGCTATGTGGAAGTTTGCCTCATAGCAAATTACAAGTTTAGTATTGTATCATGGGTCCTTTAATTAGCCAGAGCTACTCAGTGGGTTCAAGATGGCATTTCTATTGAAAGGAGATGAAAGACAACAGTAGTTATCTTGTCAGGGAAAATAATTAATAAGTTACAAAAGAAAAATAAAAATCAGTAAGTAAAAAAATGCTGCCAATATTTTTTTTTTCATTATTGGTATTACTCCATACATACTCCATATTGCCTTTTAAAGTTCTTTAGACCACCACGTCCCCTTATTGTTACAACAACTAGCCGCAGGTGACTACAGTCTTAACTGAAGCTTTTGAACAGTTCCGATATGCAAAACATAAATAATGAAAACACAAAGTTAGCTTGACTGATTTGTAGAAGGCACTTGTTCCATAACAGAAACACATATCAGTAACCAGTATAGTTGTGCCTTTAACGAGGAAAGAAATGGCACAACCTAAGTGAGTTTCCCCTATTTTAGGTCTACAAAAAATTAGGAAGTACAGAGGTTAGCAACTTGAGCTTAATTTAAAACAATGGGAGAGAATGTGTTACTTGAATCACTTAAGCAAAATAACACTTTGCTAAAGTTTTCTTTGCTAAAGAAGAACATCTGATTTTTTACTATACATCTTTATTTTCAGAATTCTTCCCCCTAAATGCTCTTATCAATAGCAGGAAATTGCACAATGCCACTTTAAAAACCAGGATTATGATCCTTACTACAGCATTCAGAGTAATTACAGATCTCACTCTGACTTTGATTTCATGCCTACCATCTTCAAGCCTTCAAAATAGTTTCTGAAATTGTGTGATCACTTCTACATAAAGCAACATCTCTTAATATATCAGAAGAATTTGTTTAACAGAAAAAACTTATTTCTTCATTTGTGGAGTCTGTTGTCTTATATTTGTCTTCATAAGCTTCGCTTCCTTAGCCTTAGCTTGCTTTTGTACTTGAATCATCTATTTTAATTCTCTAGCTTGTTCTTGCTCTCCCCTCTCACACTTGTCCCAGCTGGGAAAAGCATTTGGAGTATAAATAAGCCCAAAGCTCTCCCTCCCTACGGAGGACAAGTGTCTTCAACACAGATTACTTCGAAAGATCGCTGCTTCCACATTTACTCTACTTTACTTTTCCACACAAGCACGTTTCTGAAGAGATACAGCTCCAGCGGGATAGTCCCCAAACCAGTGTAAAAGCCCGACAATACCGTCAGCCCGCTCCTGGGTACATCACACACAACCGCCCAAAGCCCCGAAAGACCCCCAGGGCCGCCCCGTCCCCAAGCCGCAGGCGGGCGCTTGGGCGACGCGGCCCGGCTGAGCTCCGCAGAACCACTGCCCGCGGGACACCCAGGCCCACACCGGGCTCAACCGCCCGAGCGGGACCACAACCCCACACCACACAGCGGGACAAGAAGCGCCGTACCGCACACATTCTGCCCTGACACCAGGCTGGGGCCCGCTCCCCGCCAGCGGCGGCAGCCACCATCCCTCACCTGTCTGTCTGCAGAGCCCACAGCACGTCCACCACCGCGCTAAGGGGACCCAACCCCGTCTCCACGGCAACTCGGCGGGCCCGCCCCCACCGCGCGCTCATTGGAGGGAGACGCCGGCGGGCGGAAGCGGCTCCCGCGTTACTTAGCAACGGGGAGGCCAAAGCGAGCCGTACCTGGGGACCTGCGGGTGGGCGCGGGTTGCTTTGCGGCCGTCTAGGGAGCTGCGCCTCGGGGAGGCCCCAGCGGCAGCTCGAGCCGCAGCCGTTAATGATAGCGGGTTCGGGGAGACGCTGAGGAGGCGAACCCCGACCCCGGCTCCGCTCTTCCGTGGGGGTTGTGTCCGGGACTGTAGCGGGGAGAGGGGAGGTTCTCCAGGGGCAGCAAACCGCCTAAGGGGATCAGGTACCGGGGCAGGAGGGTAGGGCAGATTTTAAGCTGTTCGAGGACCTCTGGCCTCAAAGAACCGAAGGACGCTGCTGTTGAGCTAAGCATTTTAAGGTAACATGGATTTTGAGCCATTTATCTGTACCTGCGCCTCGATTGTAGAGACCATTGCCCTGTGCTGAAGAACTAAAAAGAACGGCAAGTTTTCATGTTATACGCTGACTGATCTCATCAAATACGAATCACAAAACGCATTCCGCTGAATCCAGGTCTCCTAACCTGGAGTCATCAGGTCCACAGACATTTTATTGGACATCTGCTTGGCTTTTTGCTTTTACTTTTTCCCCTCTCCAGCCGTTTGTGCAGCTGGGTGGTGACTTACAGCAATGGAGCTTGTTTGCTGAACAACTATTTTTCCCTGACTTCTTTTTCAGACTGAACAATTTCCCTATTCAAACTCACTACATCATCACTGCTGTGTTTGTGTCAATGCAATGCCAATAGTGGGGAGGTAGCCTGTGAGTTGTGGAACTACAACTCCAAAGATAGTTCTTGATTTCTTGCATTAAAGCTAACTCAGCCTTCCCTTGCTGTTATTTCTGTGTGCTCAAATAACTAAAAACGTCCTGTGTTTTCTGGACAAGGAGAATCTATTGCTTGAGGAGATGTGTCCTACAGTGTAATTCCTGACCTTGTCATAGCTGCTTCTTTAGTAGAAGGAACTGAGAAGAGGTGGATAGGGCATCACTTTGCATATGATTTACTGGGTGGAAAGTGTACAGCTCCAGCACGCATCACCTCCTAGTGAGAATTTTTGCTGAATTTGCTTCCTTCCTTAGAAGCCTATGCTAAGTTTAACCTGCATGATCTTCTTGAAGACAGTAACTATCATACTTGGTCACACCAAAAGTCTCAAGCGCTATATTCCATACCCAGCCACAGTCAGTACAAGACGTAGGTGCAGAGAGAGTAAGGAACAAAGCCATACAGCCTTTCTCTCTTTACATTATGCCTTTTAAAAATCATGAATTAGGGACTTGATCATACAGAAGGTCCCATAAGTATTGTATTCCATCTCCAACAAAGGCTTCTAGTGGATGCAGGTACAAAGAATATAAAGGAAAAAAATTATTTCCCTTTGATATCTTTCGGTAATTATAAACAATGAGATTCTTGTACTAAATATTACATTCAGATCACAGATATATACCCCTGGCATTTATCTATCCCCCTAAACTTTTGATCTCCAAAACATCCCACCACACTGAATTCTGTTTTGAAAGTCCTGCAGAAAAGCATCTGCATTTGTTATCTTTAAAACACCCATCTGGTAATCCATGTGTTCCCTTTCTAATGGCAGGTAGCAAATAATAGTTTTCAGTTTCTCTGCTTTCATATCTCTTTCCAGCCATCCCTTTCACGGGGGACGTGAAGAGATCTACCCCTTTTTGACTCTTCGGTGAGACCTAATTTATAAATTCAAATTACCATCTTTGTTGCCTTTTTCTTTATCTTTTCTAGTTCTTAATTCTTCTGAGACAGGGTGACTGAAACTAACTAAAGTTTATTCTTGGGAAAGAGATGGTCTGTGGGTCATAGCATCATAATACAATACAAGAGGATGATTTGGATTATAAAGGGCCTTCTCAGACAATCTACTCAAACTTTCTGTTCAAAGCAGGGTGAGCAATAAGGTCAAACCAGGTTGCTCATGGCTTTATCTTGGTGGTCCTCTGACAAACTTACTTCATTTTGTTGACACCTTTCTAGTGCTGGGGGGCCCAAAACTGAATGCAGTATTGCAGATGTGGTCTAAGAAGTGCTGAGTAGGCTTTAAAAAAAGTTAGATATGTATAACAGAAAAGTGTTTTAATACTTACTCTTTTACATGTTAAGGATAGAAACCTTTTATTTAAACGGGGCTACTCACATTTGAGTGTATAAAGTTGTAATTTCTTTGGATTCTGAGATTATATTTAGCACTGTAATCTCTGTTATGTTGTGGTTTATCTTAGTAGGAAAAGTAATACAATTTTTACTAACTACCGTGAGGCTTGATTAATCTAGGCATACATAACTCCTTTATGCAAGGTGTCTAGCTCTATCATATTACTAAGAACAAATCCTACTTCTAACTTTTCTGAGACTTTGAGTTCAAGAAATGTGGGTATCGTGGTGAAATGTGCTAGATTATTGCCACCCATGTCCATTGTTCACAGTCTTATCTAGAAGCATTGCAGTTATCAGTGCCTTAGGTTTTTACAGAATTGTTTCTTGGTTTTCCTCGGGCCCTGAAACGTATACTGAAATTTATCCAACTAGCTGTTTCTTTTTCTTACCAGAGCTCTGCATTTTCTCCTTCACTCATGTAATTAAAGCAGGATACATTTATCCCAACTATGAATGATACAATAAAACAAGTAGAAATAGAAGTTTATATTGGGTAAAAAATGGGAGATCCAATTTCCTTCTTATGTAGAATCAGTGAATTTTGGTAACTTCATTTTATTTGTATGATGTGACTGACCTCTGGTGGGAGTCAGCAAATAAAATTTTATATTAATTTCTTACTGAGAATGTTGGTTGGTTGGATTTGGTTTTTTTCACTAGTGATCCTATAATATTATTAGCCTGCTGCCAAGCAGGGATCATGTGCTTTTCTACCTTGTGTTAACTGTCAATTTACAATTAGCAAAGGATTTCATGTAAAACTCAGGCTGACAGTTATTTTTCTCCATTCTTGCTGAGAACTGCTTACTGAAAGGTGTCAAAAGAAGAAAATACTTGAAAGAATTTTCAGTCATTGCACTTAGTACATGCAGTCATTTTATTAGATGCATACAATCTCTGTTGTGGCTAAAGTCAATAGCTTTTAAATAAGCTATTTTAGCTGAAGGCACTGCCACCTTGGCGGTGTTGTTGATGTCCATTGGTAGTTACAGAATTAGGATTGCCTAGGATTCATTTTGGGAAATGGTATATCTATCACAGAGTCCAACATTTGCAAATGAGATCAGACCAAGTCAGAGAGTCCTACTTGCCCTTAGTAACTCGTATGGGATAGATTTTGAACACAGAGGTTCTGCAGGACCTGAGAAAGTACAAGGTGACAGACTTCTGGCGGATGGCTACCAGTAGTTTTCAAAAAAAAGCTTTTAGCAACATGGGATGTTCACTGCTCTGGCTGTCAGGTTGGAGTTACGCAATCTAGCACTGGGGTGAAATTCACTGTGAGACTGGGGCACTTACATTGAAGCACTGAACAGGTAGGTATATAAACTGCCACTACCTTTAATTTCTCACAGGAGTCCCACAAGATCTTTCACAGCCTCTCACAGAATAGCTCAGTTTACTACAGACTAGGTGTTTAGGTTAAAGTCAATTGTTTGCTGGAACCTATTGACTTGTATCATCGATTAGAATTTTAAACACCTGAATTTAAGTCATCTGAATCCCTCCCCAGATACTTACTGGCAACAGACATTTAGCCTTGGTAATGCCACCCTCCTGCTGTGAACCTGACCATAAGACCATTGCACATTGTGGAGCTCCTGGCCCAGGTAATGTTGAATCTGAGAAGGTGCTGCGCTGCACTTCCTTCTTGGCTGCCAGGTTGGTGGTACGCTGCACTTGCCCTGTGGCTGGGGGACAGCCTCAGCCAGCTCATTGTAACAGAGGAGACTATAGGGCAGCTCCAACTTGATACCGGCGATTGCACCATCTGCGTGGCCTTGCCTTTATCTAAAAAAATGGCAGAAGTTCCCCTGTGATTATCCTTCCTGTTTAACAGTAGCAATTATTTACTGTCTTGTAAAAAAGTCTTATAGTAACTCAAATGACCAATGTGAGGTAACCCTTTCTGTAGGTAGGCTCTGCACAGTGTGCCAATCAGAAGCCTGTTCGCTGCTCTGCAACTTCGGGGTCCCAGCATCTAAAGAGAGGTAAGATTATCTGTACTATTATCTTTTTCTTTATATTGTTAGCTACAATAAAGAGCATTTAAAATGATACTTTAAAGAGTCCAAGTGCTTTTCTAACCAGAATCATAATGGACCAGCAACTCCTGATGCAAAACAACTTATTTTTCTTCTTTTCTGATTCTTTTCCTTTTTTTTTTTTTCTTTCCCAGAAATGCTTGTGGCATTTCTAGCCTACTGCAAAAACGTAACTTAGCATATTGATGGTAGTTAGCTTAGAACCAAAAAAGTGTTGAGGCTGCTTCTGTTTCCTTCTTCAGGTACTGTGCAGTTCCAGTTGGCTTAGTAGAATTCCTTCAAATCTGAAAAGGCAAAGAGCTAGCAAAAGTAATTATGTGATACTTCTGTTATTATAGACCAAAACCGATAATTTTTTTTTAGACTAGAATAGAGGTTTGCAGAGAGCATTATGCTCTTGCACATCTGTAAAGGAACAAGCTGTTACAAATAGTAGGTATTTAATACCTAATACAAATAATAGCCTTTCTGTGAAAGGGACTACATACTAATGTCATGACAAGTGCTTGGGTTGTATAGCATTAACTCATGTTTCTGTATGGGTCTCTACAACCAAGGCTGATGATTAAACTATCAAGAGTCTGCTTGAAATCATTATCTCCCTGTTACCATGTCTTCTGCAGTGGCCCATTACGGCATCTTGCATAATTAAATGTCAAATGCAAAAACGTAAGATGATAAACCCGAGAATTAACATTTCTAACTCTCCTGGATGTTATAAAACATGTACTCAGTAGACCTATTGATTTAAAAGTGCATTGTGTCCTCCCTCTTGCTTGCTTCCTTCCTCTGCTCCTTCTCAGCCTTCTTCAGAGAGATAAGGAGAAAAAAAGATACTGTGCCATAATTCAATCCCACTAACACCTCTTATTTCACAGGTAGCAATCATTTTTTCTCTCAAATAGTTTATTTCATACACTTCTAATCAAACTTGAACTATTCTTATCTTATATTTAGCATTGAATTAAATACTGTGAAATAGGATTCTTTCTTTTTTTCTGAATATCTTCCCGCTAATTTGAATAAAGGTATCATAAATGCATTGTGTTGAGTCAGAAGCTGTGTGTTATGAGTTGCTTATGTTTTATAACAACTAGGCATTTTTTTTTTTTTTTAGTTTTAGATAATTGCAGAAACCAGGAGTAATTTCAGGTTAGATATGATAAACAACTTTTCTACTTATTTTCAGTAGCTTTTTGCTGGTAGGAAGAAAGATTACATTGCCAGCTCTACTACAACTATTTTGTGTTGGTTTAAATTTATCCTCACTCATGCTGCAAGCTCTTAATGCTTACAATGAACTTTTTTCTTGCAGCCTGGGTTTGCAAGAAAACAAGGCTCAAGATGCCATGGAAGAGGATGATGTGCCACAGACCAAGATGAGACATAAGGATACTTGGTGAGGCGAAGTGAATCCTAGCAGCTGGAAGGGAGAGAGAAATAATGGTGGGTGAATGACTGGGGATGAACTCCTCCATATGCCTCCAAAAGCAAAGCCTCCTCTGTGGTGGGAGAGAGCAGGGTTAGCTGTGCCCTTACAGGTAGTCACCATGGTTCCCCTCGTGGTGCTGTGTGAGGCCATGGCTAGCATAGGTGTGGGATAGTGTTTGCTCCAAACTAATGTGAGGCTTGGGAGAAAAGGTCTTTCCTTTACCAAAAATGCTGCAGAGGTGCTTGTGTGTGTTTGAAATCTTACTTTTAACATGCACTCACTTGTGCAAGGTAGTTTCTGAGTGCTTCTTTATATGTGTTTGCAAAGGCTAAACCTGCATGTGTTTTAATATCAGAAAATGAGAAATGTACTTGCACAGGGTTCCCACTGGTCCCTGTTTCCAGCAGTCAGATGTTGTAGCACTGCTAAGGCCCTCGTCTGCCAGCTTCAAGACACAAAGTATTTCCTTTGATTAGGAAAGTCTTTCTGCCACGCTCAAATAGCTTTGGCTGGGCTCAGATGCAGTGGGATTGCACAACTTCAAACACAGTGCTGTGCCCAGTGCTGATGGGCATGCAGATTATGGAAATCCCTGGGGCATGCAGTGGAATGGGGATGTGTGGTGGGGCAGTGTGATGTGGGCAGGGACCATGCAATGGTGCTGCATGCTGCTGCTACAGCACATGTGGGGACAGATCTTGCCACTTTGCGAGAAAGTAACTGGAAATTGTCTGGAGTCAGGATTTTCTGTGCTGGAACTTCATTTTTGCAGTAGCCCTGTTCACTGTTGATACATCAGATTGTAGAGCTACAGTCTGAGCTTTTCCTTTGTGGATCTGTGAAATCACATCTTTATTGTTTTTACCATGTACCCCATGAACTTCTGCCCTCTCTTCCTGTTCTTGCCTGCTTCTTACTTCCTTCAGTCCCTCATCTACATCTTTGATCCTTGACTACCCGTTCAGGGACCAGGTGCATAGCTGATTATTTGCTGCTAGCTCTCTTCCTTTCCTGTGCTTTTTCTGCCTTATTGTAGCCTCTCCTTGGCAGGAATTCTCTCCGCTTTTCTTTCTCCTTCTCCTATCATTATCTCTTGATTACAAGTTAAAAGCTGACAGCTTTTAAGTCAGGGATGATGGCTTAGTCAACAATTAGTAACATAACATCAGATTATGACAGTTCTGTTGAAGAATTAAAAAAAGTTGGAGCTCGCACACTTGTCTGTAGTAAGATGTTATGAGTATTAATCCTTCATATGCAGAGAATGGAAGATTAAAAACAATTCCACTTAATTCACATTTCTTTCTATCTTCTTCTCCGGTCCCCACCCTCTCCGTGGTGCCACTCAAACCCTTCAGTTTTCACTGAAACAGGATATCATATTTCTTGTCAGGTGCTTTCATGCTTGCTTACTCATGTCTGAAGGCTAAATCAGTGGTTTTCAAGAAAGCAACATAGTGGATGTAACTAGAATGGGACCAACTTCCAGAACTGAGATCTTGTTTTCAAATTTGGAAAATTATGGCATCTACATAAAGAGTACTGTAACTGTTTTTATAGAAGCAATGCATTGTAAACCCCTGCCTTTTAAAGAACTTTATAGTAGTAAGATTCAGAGGTAATGAATCCTGCCTTTCATTGTATCAAGAAAAAGTTTTGTCACTGATTTCAGTGGGGCCAAGATTTTGTTTGGACATACATAAAACAGAAAGATAAGGTCAGATTCGAAGGCAGTGTCACTATTCAGAATTTACTGAAACATCAAGCGTACTGTTAAGAAAGTGCAGCAGAAGTACTGTGGTAGATAGAAGTATTGTACTATTTTGACTTAAAAGATGTTGGAAACAACTGTCTATTTTCAAGCTCTAATCAATGAACTCTGCTTTTGACAACTGCTGCAGTGTCTCAGATTTATAATGATAAAGACAAATAAGTCTTACGGTATCACTGTTTTGATCTGTGTACTTTCCCCCAACGGGGGAAGGAAAAGGCAAAATTTGGTCAGAACTTGACACAAGCTATTTACTGTACATGTGTGTTTCATTTCTTGTCTTCTGAATAGTTTCAGTTTTGTATAAGCATATCCTAGATTGCTGTCTGGCAAACCTAGAGGATTTGCTAATATGTTGATTTTGATATACCATTATGTATCTATAGTAATTTCCTTCATGTAGCCATCATAAGTTCTTCATTTTTTTTAAGTGTAGTGCTAAACTACTAAAGAATGTGATTCTAAATTATTGAAGTAAAAAGCAAGAAAGAAATACACGATGACAATTCAGACTGACACATTAATCATCAATGTTTAAGATCATCTTTTATCTTCCTGCTAGCTCTTATAAGAAATTTGAAATCTTCAAAATTGTAGGAAGCCTAGCTTCCTTCTTTTATGTAGAACTTCTGCAAGAGAAGAAAGGCCATGTCTGCTTCTAGACTTCTATGGTTTTACAGTGAAATGTTGCTTTCAGGTGAAATATTTTATTTAAATGAAGAAACAAAAATCAGTTGATCATAGGACTTATGTATCTTGTCTCTCTCTAACCATATCTACAATCTCAGTCGTTTGTACAAGGGACAATAACAGTTCATGTATTACTGGGCATAGACAGAGTTTTAAAAATATTTTGAGATACTAATTAAAATTAGTTGCATTGGATCTTGATTACTTAATGGATTTAACATTATGCCAAGAATGTGAATTTCTTT
The DNA here is from genome assembly GCA_026283785.1 of Coracopsis vasa. Taxonomy (NCBI): domain Eukaryota; kingdom Metazoa; phylum Chordata; class Aves; order Psittaciformes; family Psittacidae; genus Coracopsis; species Coracopsis vasa. Next base: position 7,103 of record JANHGB010028182.1, on the reverse strand, counting down.
CAGTCTGCATGTGATTCTTCATTCACGAAACAAGAGTTTTCATTTTTCTCCTTTTGAGCTGCTTATTCCTATTGCAATTTGTAACTTCAGCACCTATATGTATTTCTCCTGAGTAATAGGTTCTAATATTTATAGCTTCAAGTAAAATTATGTTGCCAGGAAGGATGATCAAATTAGAAAATAAAGCATAAACTGAAATTGTCTTACTAACTTGGAAAACCAAACCTCATATGGTTGTGAATGTTTAAAAATGCACAGCTGGTTTCAACATAAAATGGGAGATAAAAGGGAAAGAATTGTACTGGTTTGTTACTAACTTCCTCTTTTAACTGGAACAAGGAAGAAAATAAAATGGTTTTGGTTGGAAGGCAACTTAAAGATTATCTAGTTCCTACCTCTTGCCATGGGCAAGGACACCTTCCACTAGATCAGGTTGCTCAAAGCCCTGTCCAGCCTGTCCTTGAACACTGCTTCTCTGAGCAACCTGTTCCAGTGTCTCACCACCATTACAATAAAGACTTTTTTCCTAGTATCTAATCTAAATCACTTTCAGCTTACAGCCATTCCACCTTGTCCTATGAATACATGCCCCTGTAAAAAGTCCATCTTCAGATTTCATGTAGGCACCTTTGAGGTATTGGAAGGCTGCTATAAAATATTCTTTGTCCCTCTTGCCCCCGGGAAATGTGCAGATGTGATTTTTCTAAGCATAGGCCTGTGGATATTCATCCTGGACTAACCCCTTTTGTAAATAAGCAGAAGTAAAAAAGAACATCTCTGCAATTATTAAGTGGCACTTGGTCACTTAACAGTCAGGTTTAGAGTTAATACACATTTATAATCTTTGAAAAGCACATGATTTTATAATTTAATAAAATTATCAGTATGCCAATTTCTAATAATGACTTCACTGGAAATTCTACTGGCATCAGATGCTGGTATATAACAGTGTTTCAGGGCCAGTGGTTGATGATGTATAACTGCAGTAGTTAAAAACTAAGAATTGGTCTGGAGGCCAGAAAGCTGTTCAGTTTGTTTTATTCTTGGGCTTTCATGCTGTCTTCTGTCCAGGGGGTTAATAGAAGTGTTCTTGGGCAGTGAATTATTTCAACTAGTTCCACAGTATAAAATACAAGATTTTCTTCTCATCTGACTAAAGCAAGTATCTGTTTTTGCTGAAATGCATGAAATTGAACATCTCAGACAGGAAAATAGTCCCTTATAATAAACCAGTTTCCTATGGAAGCAGTGTTTGGTTTTGTGGTTTGTTTTTTTTTCATTTGTTAAAGAAAAAAAATATTTGTGCTATTATCATGGCTTTTTTGGGAGCTGAGCAGTGATTCCAGTTAAATTTACCTGCTGGGGAATGCTAGTACTTCATGCTACTTGCTATCTGAAATATGGAAATCTGCTTTTATGAGTAATTAGAAAACATGCGTGTTTCAGGTGAAAGATGACAGTTTTTTCCTGTAGCCTATAGAATATAGATTTGAATTTGTCTGATATCCTGTAAACAGATTGCTAATCCTTACAGTTGGCAGTCTCTGAAGACATGTTTTATATTCTGTGGCTGGGTCTTACTCAGATTATTGAAATGTTTTAAAAATCATGATCTGCCTGCATTCTGGAGTTTATAACCTAGAGAATGTATTTGTGTGAATACAAGAAAAAACTATGAAAGGCAACAATAGATTTTTTTTTTTAAGCAGTTGCTTATGATTCATAACATACAATGCAACACTGAAAAAGGGTCAAAACCAGTTTTTGGTCAGCTACACTAGTTAAATAATAACATATATATGCTTAACTTGATGAAGACTACACTACTCATTTAGGCAAAATGACTAATTTTACTTGTCATAATGTTGAACCTCTCGTAATCCAGTGTCAGTGGATACTCCATTACTCTCAATAGAAGCCAAATCTAGTACTTAGTCTGTACTAGATTATTTACCAACTGAGATCATGATAATGTTCCCTTTGCTGCATAACTGGAGCTTAAGAAGCAAGTTAGGGCATCATTCTACTTTTCCTATTTGTCTTGAAGTAGCTAAAGATATTTTCCTATTCCTTGCCTATTTTTTTTTAAATAATATCTCTCTTTTTTTTTTTTTTTTTTTTTTTTTTTAAATCCTTACTTGCTGTTTGGGAAGTTTTTGTTTGATTGGGTGAGGTTTTTTTTCTCTCTCTCCCTCTTATCCCCTCTTTTCCTTCCTTTCTTATTCTGTGCTATTTTTACCTGTTACTCTGGACAAAGATTAGCCGAGAGCATTTTCCTCTCTGACTGCAAACCTTGCAGCTTTCAAAACACTCATCTCCAGTAACACACTCAAAGATTTTTGCCTTGTTTCTGAGAGACCCCACCACCTGACCTAACAAGCTCTGCTTATTGAGGCTGATGATTTCATTCCACATTACTGAGAAATGCAGCAAATAGTGGGGTTGGCTTTGTGGATGGGGAGATGTGCTTTCCTGGGAGCATTTGACTGGAGAATCTTGAAGATTAGGATAAAGGATACCGACTTTGACTTGGTATTTGCAGAGAAAATAGTACAGCAATGAGAACTGTGACTGGTTTTGAAGTTTTTATTTGTCTATTTGTTTTCTGTTTGGGATTTTTTTTTTTTTTTAATGTGCTGGTGGTGGTGGTTCTTTATGTATGTTGCTTTATTTTTTATAATCTGTGTATTTTACCTGCGTGACAGGATGCTGTGGTTTTCTGAGCAATGGTACTTGATCCAGCAAAACCCAGGAGAGTGGTTATATTGCTGACTGCTGTACCTCATTCAGGCTTCTTTATTTACTGCACAACACAGAGGTAATTTACATTTGGATTGCAGTGTGTGCTGGTAACATCTGCTGTTTGGCACTGCCGAGTAACATGAGTTGATGGTTGTCCAATGAGGAGTGCTTCTTCAAGGCTTTCTTTACAATCTTGTAATGTTATGTAACATAAAAATGAATATAAAAAAGGTATCAGAGCCGTAGGAAAAAAAAAAAAAAAAGAAAATGCAGAGCAGAAACCTGTTGAGGTATTTGTTCTTTGTGAAAGTCAGTGAAGAGAAGCTGCTTCAATGCCTTGACAAAGGTTTTTGCCTGTGCAAAGCTGAGGTCAAAAGCCATCCCTACAAACACGGGAATGTGGCAAATGCTCTTGCCTGCTCTTTGTCCTCCTAAGGTTTGGAGACACTCCATGTAGTAAGTGAACTCACAGCACTGCCTGGGAAGCCTTGCTCTGGGGCACCACTTATGATGGTACCTAGCAGAGCAGCGAGGAAGCGCGGATGGCAGGTTCACGGGAAGCTTCCCTGTTACAAGTAGAGCTGGCCAAAACGGCGTGGCCGCTCACTGCTGGTACAACCCCTCTGTGTTTTCTCTGCAGCAGCTGAGCCCGTATTGAAGGTGTCCAGGGAGTCATCCTCCCGCATCGCTGTGACAGGCGCTGGAGCGGCCCAGCAGGGGGCGGTGTGCTCCCGCGGGCGCCGCCGGGAGGATGCTTCGCGCTCGGATTCGTAAACGCTGTGCTGGAAGGGTTCCTGCCACTTCCTGTCTCCTCCTAGCTCTTGCTTTCGTTAGCTGATAGCTCCTGGAGAGCGCAGCACAGTTTTTAACCAACTAGAGACCATTCAAGACCAGTGGAACAGGATTAAAGTGAGAGCATGATCTGGAATATTTTTGTCTTTTAGCATCCTGCTTTTTCTTTGCTATATTTAGTTCTGTCGTTCTTTTCATAGTAGCCTGTGGTAGTTGCTTTTGTTCTATTGAGGGGAAAAAACAAGTAATAAAAAAAAGACTACACCACCTGTTCTTAAAGTGGGTGGAAATCTCTTTTCACTGAGGAGGAGACTGAAACCAGGTTGATGTTTTCTCCCAGCAAAACGTGCTGAATGTGTGTGCATCTGCCTGCATGCAGGTGGAGAGCTGGAGGATAAGTTAAAGGTCTCTTAGGGAGCACGTCATGGGGGAGAGCACAGAAGACAACACAGTTCTTAGTATTAGGAATTTCTTGAAGTCAAAATTGTTGACCTTTATTCAAGTCACTGTTCTGTCTTAAAAGTAGCTGTTTTTTTTCTGCTTGAGTAGAGTTGATTTGGCTCACAGAGGAGTGCAGTTTGTATTCAAGCTAGTGTGTGTCCAGACAGTGCTAGGTAACTAAGGGCAATGTAAGGCAAGAACCAGGAAGGCCTGTGGGAGGTAGAAGCAGTGTATGGTCTGACCTTGTTTAGTGGAACTGCACCTGGAAAAAAAATCTTTCCCTCAGCATCCCTGAAAAGAGAACAAATTGTGCCCAAGCCTTTTAAATAACCTTTATGACTGTTCTACATTAATTGCAACAGGCTGAGTTAAAATTCAAGAGGCTTTTAATAAAACACTAAAAAAACTGGTTCATAGCCTTTCTTAAAAGCTGGGGAAATTAAATCAAATCATGTGGGCACTATGTGCGTAATCTGTCTCTGCTTAGAGGTAGCCGACCAAATAATATTTTTCAGGAGGGGAGAGAGTGAGGAGAAGGGGGAAGACTGGAGAGAAGAGAGCAAAACCAGCATATTACATCACTTTCACTGTGTATCACTTTTGCCCTTCTTCCAGTTTATACTCTGGTGAAAGCTGTTGCTGGTCTTCACCTTCCCGTGGTAGCCCACACACAGGAACAACAGCATTAGGGATAAGTGCTTACCCAGAGATGTCATATCTCATGGTGCTCGTTCTCGGCAGAGCCTGTT